>CM076572.1:994163630-994359081 GCA_034641835.2 Pinus albicaulis | reverse complement strand
AGCACGTTCACTTTGTTGGTCAATTGAAGCAAAAAATACTTCAACTTATAACTTCATTTATCCATCTTTGATAACAAGTTATTTATGTTCCCAACTACCAATGGTAAAGTTGTCATCTCAAAATTATAAACACCCAGACATATTCAGAGCTACACTGGAATCATTCTCATTGGCCTGCAACAGATAAACAAATATTGATATCAATATCTACCCGATATTGCAAGAGATAGTTAAACACAAATGAAGCAACGAACAACAGGGTTCTATCAGTTTCTAAATTGATGTTGAAGTAAATTCAATACTTGAAAATCGTCCATATCTAGAAGCATCGAACTGTAATCAAAAGTATTCAGTCCAAACAAAATATCTCAAACACTCATGAGCCATGCCAAACAAAGTAACACACACACAAACTTGTTTGTAGCACCAAAATGAAGCACTCAAAAATGCCAAAAATTGTACAAGCATCCATCAATATTACACCAGTACTTTTCTCTATGGTCTGAATAATTTGACATAGTTATAAGGGAAGAAAATATCAAGAAATGAGTCGTATGTCACTATGTAAGGTCACATGGCGAAGGCTAATTAAAAGGAACCCAAGTCACTAACCATCTCCACTGGATAAAAAATAAACATAAATTCATAACAACGAACATAATGTTTGATATGTTTTTACTTAAAAATGTGAAGATCCCAAATTGTAATCACAAGCATTCATGAAAAACAAATTACTATACATGATACACAGTCTTTGATTGTAGCACCATAATAATGCAATCAAATATGCCAAAAATAGTACAACCATGCATCAGTATTGCACCAAAACCTTTCCTATATTAAAATTTTGTATTGTGCAGAGTTATATGATCGGGAGTAGAAAAAACATTAAGAGAATGGAATTCGTACCATCGCTTGGGGGGCAGCTGTGCAGGAAAGCTTGATTATTTGCGATCAAAATCAATATCATGTCCACCCTCTTCTCTACATGCCTTATTCAAGATTGGTTCTCCCCTCTCTCATGCTACTTTGAAACTTACCTTTCTTCGTTTCCATGAAACAAGACTCCGCATGGAAGTTTGTGCCAAAGGGTGTTCAGAGTCTGAAGAAGATGGATCCTCAATCAACTTTGACATTAGTTCCAGAATCGATATACTAGTAGTCATCTAATTATTACCAACTACTTTTTTTGCATAGTCTAGATGAAGGACACCTTCAACGACAAGATTAGTTGCAACCAAAGTTCCATAACTCAAGGACTTCTTAAATCCAAAGCAAAGCCTGTAATCGGATCCACCCTCTTCACATTCATCAGTAAAAGCTAAGTCAATTGACTCAGAAAATTCACATTCCTCACTCCTTAGAGACAAATTTTCATCACTCCCATCCTCTTCTTCAGAATATTTCTTTGATCTCCCCACTACAACATATTCCGTAAAAATTATCACCTTTCTTAGACCTGATTTCAGAGAATATACTTCATCTTTATTGGCTGACAAATGGCCTCCAATTAAAGATAGTGAAGGAACTATAACCCTGTGAACAAAGTCTATTGCTTCCTGAGAGGTCTGATGCTCCAAAAATTTGACAGTAATCTACATTAATCGAAACATACGTACTCAAGTTGAACAACTAAATAATTTGGAAAAAGGAAATGAAGATGAAAAGGACTCCCTATTAAGAATGCACCCAAAAATATAAATATCCCACTTATTCTATATACATGAATCAATATCATCAAGAATTAGTAACCCAAAATATCTCCAAATTAATGCAACAAATTTTTTTTTAACAAGGTTCTTAGTCAAAATGCAAGAAAGTGAAAGAAACAAATGACCTTAATTGATTCCATTAATTCAAGCTTTGAGATTAGAGACTAGTGTGTCTGCGTTGTAACCAAATATCTCTATATATGAAATAGTGATCAGTAATTTAGATTTTAATTGGTTAATTTAATAAATTGTTGAGAATAAATAATTGTTGTGAGAAAATAAAATTGGGCTAGTATTAGGAGATTTAATAGAATTCCCCTTAGTCCCATTTCGAGATGGGTGAGGAGGAATTCAAACCCCACCACTATGGTTCGTAGCCACATGCTCTAATCCTAAGAGCTACGGGCCTCATCTCCACTAGATTCGTTCACAGGAGTCCCTCCCAAAAGGAGGGATTCCTCTCTTCAAGATAACAAGATTTAGAAGCAAATTAATCGCTATGAGCGAGTGTAGGTAGTGCATTTCAAAGTAAAGTGTGGAGTGGGAAAGAAAATATACCAAAACAAAGTTTCAAATAACACAACCCTATAATCAAAAGAACAAGCATTAAGCTTTTTATAATCCCGACACCAAGCTATTTTCCTATAGGGCTTCCCCTATAGTATCGTCACTGCAATAGAGTTTGGTTAAAAACGTTGTTCCCTTTTTTATTTTCTTATTTGCCTTTTCTTCCACTTAAGTTAGGGGATTAAATTTTTGGAGGGAAAATAGGAATTTTTTTTTAGGAAAATCTAAGATATTGGAGAAAAATTAGGGGAACGAGTGGAAATAAATTAGGAGAGATTTTAGGAAAGGTAAAACCCATGAGGGGAGAGAAAACATTACGAGGGAAAATAAGTTTTCTAAAGTGCCAGGTCACTAATGAGTCATTTAATTGTTGCCACATGTACACCCCTCAAACAGCTAGCTCATGCTCCTAAAAATAGCCATGCCTAAAATCAAACACTGCTAAAAATAGTAATATGTCCGCATTTCCACAATATTACACTCATTAGTCTCAAAATATGATGGGGAACCCAAATTTTTTGCCATAACTACCACGTTGAGACTGCTAAACATAGAAATTTCTCAGAATTGGAGGAAACCAACACCATTACACTTAGAACTCAGTGGGCAATCTGGATTATGAACACTAATAATTGGTGCCTAGCTCTAACTACACTAATAATTGGTGCCTAGCTCTAACTACTAAAAATAGAAATTTCTCAGATTTAGATGAGAATGACACCATTGGATACAGAACATTGTGGGAAACTTGAATGTATAATTAGACCTAACATGCAACCACTTCTAAAAATAGAAAGTGCTCAAAATCACATGTATGTATACTCATTGGATTCATCTTTCAGAAGGAATACAAATCCACAACCAAAATCAACATGCACGCACTTCTAAAAATAACAAGTACTTGCATGTCACTCTAAAGTAGTTCATAGAACTTCAAATATCACAAGGATTCTAAATATATCATTATCTATGACATGCGAGCCGCTGGACACAACCTGCTAAAAATAATAAGTTCCATGCATGTTTCCCAGAAATACCTTACTGGAATCCCAAGTTCATAAGGACTCCAAATATGTGATCCATACTATTGCACTATCCCTAGAACTCCCTCTCCTATAAACCAGGGAACTTGCTAAATATAGAAACACTCTCAAAACTATGCAAAAAAATGTGTCTCAATCATCATTGAATCAATCATGTGATTAATCATCTTGGGAACCTTCCCCAACCTATATCTGTATCAATCTGTGAACCTCCAACTGAGTTAAATCTCCAATTGATAGACAAGTCCTTGACCCTCTAAATTTCTAAGGGGAAAATCAAGGGTTAATAATGCCCTAATTATAGATGGAGATAGTATTGAATATTTTAGAAGTAAAATTTGAAATGTACACTGCACTCAAATTCCTAAAGAGTTTATTGGTTGCAAGGCTTAATATTTTGATCAAATTGCTCTCCATGATGGGAAGAAGATATTTTGAAGACGTTTGTAACGTCTGACCTTTGGGTTTAATTAACAATAATTGATAATGTATATATTATATATAGGCTATAAATTATATTTTATTTATATTAGTAATATAAACTAGGTATATTGCAAGATAAATGTTATTGCACCTATCAAAATAAATGTTTAAAGGACAACACACGAAATTGAAGCCTCTCAAATATGGATCCCTCGTATGCAACAAAACACTAGAGAAAATGTCTTTTATTTGAAATTGATATTAGTGAATGTAGTTTTATTGATGTTCTTGAAAGAATCTTTAATACATGAAAAATATAGTGAGGAGATATTCATTCCATAAGTGGAAGATTTAGTATGAGACCAACAATCGTTCTTACAATATCAAGTGTGGAAAAGAAATATCAAAGGTGAGATCGATTTATTTAGAACTGTAAGGAAAGGAGAAAAGCCAAAATCATGTATATTCTACATTCATCAAAAATATCAAAAAAATGTTCCACGTCAACTTGAAATGTGAGAGGCCTTAAAATTCATAATGAGAAAATGTGACTGTGCAAGGAGTTAGGAGACTTGCAAAAGTGAAAGAATCTATGAACTAAAAAAGTAAGAAAAGGATTTGAAACCCCCATTGTAAGATCACAAGAAAGTTGCGAGATAGAAAGGCCTACAAGCCCTCCTCCATTGTATATTTTACATTCGTCAACAAACCTGAGGAAAAAATACCCATTAACTTGAAATAGGAGAGGACTAATATATGCCAAAAATGAGAGAATTTTACTTGTTCAAGTTCGTAGAATCTTGTAGAACTAAAAGAATCTGCAATTGGAAAGTTGTGAGGATGAAAGGACTCAAAACCCTTGTTATAGGTAAATTTGGGCACCATTCCCAATGACCTGGTTAAACTGGAGATCATCCCCAGAACCAATGAATAGGGTCTATCATCCCCTATCATTTCAGTTGCTACATGCCCTAAGACAAAGAACAAGAAAAAATCATCCATGACTTCCATTGCAAGGTTTCCAAGATTTGAAGTACATGTTATATAACCTATGAGCTCACCAATGCAGCCTCTCAAGGGACTAACTTCTTTGCATATGCAATTACCTCTATTCAACGGTGCTCTGCAAAGCACTTCTTGACATTCAAGAGTGTGTTGGTCAATTGGGAGTGAAATTCTCATTGTTCCGGAATCTCCACATGGCCAGTGCATTCTAGAAGAGTCCATATGTGTCAAACTTAGAATCCAAGTGTCCGTCTAACACCTGTGAGCTTGGGAAAATGTCCTGCCTATTATTAGAAAGTCATTGATTGTGAAACTACCTTCAGCTAATCTATAAATTGAGCACAGATCCTAGTGCTTGAGAAGGGAGAGATTTGGTAGAGAAATGTTGTTGGTTTCTCAATTGAGTATTTGATTTGAGTGATATGATGCTAAAGAGATGTTCACTGTGATGAGGCTGGGATGATGCTGGAGTTGGTGACATCAAATCAATCACTGGTTGTAACCTCCCCCTTCTATCCATTAATAAAGATTGCTGCTCACTTTCCCACATATGTATCTGTATAAGCTTCTATATTTCATAGTATTGGTTCTTAGCTGATGTATATGTTTCATGTTTCATTTATTTAACTGATTAAAGTAAATAGCCATCTGTATATTGCAGTCTCTTTGCTGTTTAGTGTTTATACTTGCAGCAACTGGTCTAGCAATCAAAGTTGGATTGGAAGCTAAAGAAAGGGCGACAGAAGGAGAATAGGAAGTGCTTGGACTCCAAGTAAGTTTCTCCATCTTTCTGTGTGTCTATTTACTCTTAGGAAGAGTGTCTGCAAAGTCTTTGATCTGTTGTTCTAAATGCATAGCACCACATTTAGGGAATGTGTTTTATTTGTAATTCATAATTACGCATAACAAATTGGGGACTCCAATGTAGAGTTTCCCTTCATCCTTGGTGTGTTTTTGCCTCTGCTTATCCAGATAATAGCATCTACTCTCAATTATTAGGCTTTTGAAACAAAGAATTGCATTAGAAGTGTGTTTAGTAGCTTGAATTTTGTTCTCAATTGCGTCCAACGCACTGTTGGTCAAGACACAGTGATTTGCATAGCATTGTCTCCCACTCAGGTGTGCTTTGCAATGCACTGTCTCCCCTTAGAGACTGTGTTGCATCCTAAGCCAACCAAATTCCCTTTGAATTTGTCATTGCCATCACTTTCAGCCTTTTGTTTGCTGTGTTTTCAACTGTCTGATGCCTCATAGAGACCAGTGAAATTACCTGAATCTTCCTCCTTTGAAAAGTAAGTTTGTTCAATGTCTCTTTAAGCGTTTTTCTTTATCATTGACAAATCAAATTCAAAGTATTTTATTTCTGCAATAGATCCATTTATTTTCGTAAAGGAAATTGTCGTTAAATTCTTCGTTTCTTGTAGGAAAAGTTGTAGTTCCATTCTTCATTTTTCCTAAAAGAAAAAATTGTTGTTAAATTTATCGTTTTTCAAAGAAGAAAGCATTTGTTTGTTGTTGATTTGATGCATATAGTTTCCTTTTTGCATTCACATTAAGAGGACTGAAAATAAAAACCTGCATTTGCATGTAGTGCATTGTGTGTTTTGTATAGGAACAAATTAGGAAAGCTGGATATTAGTTTGTGCTCTTTGTTGTTTGCTCTCAAAATTGATTGCTCTTTCCCTTTAGTAGCTAAGACTTTCATTAAAAAAGCTAAAAGTGAAAAGTTTGCTTATCATTTTAGTTTGCATTTTAGTAATTTCCATCACACCATCGCGGTGAACCTTGAAAGGGAAATTGATAAAAAAGATCAACTTAAAATTTACATCAATTTACCTAAAAAAGCATTGGAACCATAACGATAACATTTATAAGGTCTAGGCTAGAGATGTGTTCCGATGTCGTAAAACATAGTAGTTTTCGTTAATTTTCTGCGATAAATTCTTAGTGTGATACCTCACTCCATGTACGTAAGTATATCGTAGCTCGTCCACGTACCTTCGGGTATATCGGGTAGTGTTATAGTACAAAAAGTATGAAGGGGTGCTCTCACTGTGCAGTTTCGCATTAGACGGTGCTAATATGGACTTGGGCGTTCATGTACCTTCGGGTATATTTGGGAGGACAAATTTAGGTTGATATCCATTCATAGTGAACCAAGTCGGCCGCCTTGTAAATTGTGATACACCGAACACAACATTCGGGGAGACTTCCTGCCCGTACTTCTTAGTTCACCAGGAGGTATTCTGCAGTTCACAGTTTCTTGGTAAATCTTTTGCCTAGCATTACCATTTTATTTTGTTTATTTATTTTTTTCCATAAATAAATCAGTCATCGTGGAAGAAGAAAATCCCTTTCCCTGTCATTCATGTAGACTTGCATTGAAGCCACCTTTACCACCAGAATTCACTTCTGGTGGTGAAGGCGACATTTCTCTACTGAAACTAGTACCATCAGTACCTCTAGTGAAGCATCGTCTTCCCATATATCAAAGTCGACACAAGTTGTTTCTACAAATCCTGGTTCATCTATTGTTGTCGAGATGGAGTCCTTGTAGCTACCCGTGGTCACGATCCATCCAATCAGTGAGACCATACCTCTTGAAATCGATGTTGTTCAACTGGAAGTTGATCCAGATCCTGTCTATTTTTTGCTATAATACCTGCATCTCGAAGTCGAACGACTGAAAGTTGTTCCTGTATCGGTTTCTCCACAATCTATTGTAGCCATTGAGTCTCCCATATCATGCAGTCAACCTCTTTAAATATACTTTGGGCCTGACGGCGAAATCCTTCCACCTGGTTTAATTTCGATTGAAGAAATCCCACAAGACGAAACACCTTCAACTCCAACCAATTTTGGGGAGGATCTTTACTTGTACGTGTCTTTTCATCAATCACCACCCTTTGTTTTTTTTGATCTTGTTCCTATTCAAATTTGCGTTGATTCAAAAGGGTATACATTTGGTCAAGTAACCATTCCTGAACCAACATCTTCGGTTGGACCATTTGTTCCAATTGTGTCAGCACCTGGTCTCGCTACCCCGTCGATATTCACAACTTCACTAGAGTCATATTTACATGGTGGCCCTATGGTCCCATCATGTTATAAATATTTATCTGGAATTTTCTCTGGTGCATCTTCAAACCCATGGAATTCACCAATATCATCGTCTGGTATTCTAACTGGTAAACCTATAGTGAGTACTTAATGGCTTGATCCTTTATATCCATCATCAGGGAAATATCAAGCTGGTCCTTTTGGGTCTATTCCATCTAGTACCATATCAACTGGACTCCCTGCATTTGGAGAACAATATTTCCGTCTTATTACACTCCTCATGCTGGGGGGAAACCTATGGTCACCCACTTTGACAATACTCCGTCGTTTTTTGGTCAACCTAATGTCGAAATGAATGTTTGTCAATGGCATCCCACTCTGCCTATCCAACCACAAACGATTGTAAACTCGTATCAATTGGTTCAACCTATTGCACCTATATCATTTCCACTTGTTAATACATCTTTACCCATGTTACAAACTCAAAATGTTGTCCAAAAACCATTTCAGGCAGGTCCTTCAACTCAATACCCTCAAGTATTGGGCCCTCAGGCTCCAACTCCTTCGGCTAATTTACAACAACCTGTACCTGGAATAATTTATTCACAAGCTGGATTACCATATTATGGGATGTAGCAACCACAACCAGGTTATACCTATCCTCAACCAAATCCAATTTATCCTAATTTGAGTTATAATATTGGTGGACATACCCATTGGCAGCCTCAGGCGCAAATGCCTCAACCTTCATTTCAACAAGTACCGTACGTAGGTTTTGGTCAAGAGAATCCTCAAGCGTTTGCCTATCAAAACAACTCCTATCTGGGTTACCAATAGCAGATACCTTATGCCGGTGCTCAAAGGCCCATTTCCCAAGCAATTCCATCATACCCTAGCTATTCTCAACCCGACCTTAATCGACAATTTCCCTTTGTCGCAACTTTAGAGTGACCAGATTTAAATCGGCTAACCAATGATCCAATTAAATATGCTCCTTGGTGGTCGATGATACCTCATAAATTACCCTCGGATATTCCTAAGTTCAATGGAAACCCCGGGGAAGACCCATCAACTTATGTTATGACTTATCATTTGTGGTGTTCATCAAACTCCCTGAATGATGACTTTGTTCGACTACATCTTTTCCAGCATACGCTCACTGGTCTAGTTGCAAAAAGGTACATTGAGTTACCTAAAGCTTCTTTTGATAATTTCACTACCCTAACTACTATCTTTTTGACTCGCGTCCAGTTACCCAGATGATATGAAACTGGAATGAAACTCTTCACTAATTTTAAATAGACTAATGCTACTCACATTTCTGATCATATTCATGAGTGGGATGGTCGTCGTAGAATGGTTAAGACATTTGTTCCTAATCAACTCCTTGTTGAGTGGTTCACTAATTCCCTGTTACCATCTATAACTAAGGATGTGGCTAAGGGTGGCATCATCACTGAAGAGCAGGTCATTTATCGTGCCCAATATTTAGACTTGATTTACACTCAGTCTAGCATGCTCTACAAAAAAATTCCTAACGTGTCGCGATCTAATTTTACTATTCCTCCTCCATCAAAGGACCCTCATGTCATAGACGGTATGATCGGTATTTCAAGCACACATCATACTACTGCATATGATCCTGCGCCTTCCTCCGAAATCAATGTCGTGTCATTTGACAAAGGAAAAAGTGACAAGCAACCCAGAAGTAAGAAGAAAGGGGAATCAAAGAAAAAAGAACTTCTAACCTGTAGGAAATATAATCTAATCAATCGTCTGGAAATAGGAAAACTTGTTATCCATGCATAATCTGTAATGAGGAACACTTTGTTCGGGATTTTCCTCATTGCGCTAAAGTCTCAAAAATGGTTAAGACTTCACATGCGTCAACTATGTTGACAGATCCATTTCTGAATCCGGACACAAATTTGGTTGCTATGGATCCAGCTTCTAGTTCCCAAGTGCTTATGCTATCTGTCACAAAGCCATCGACATATGTTTTGGTGTCAATGTGTAATAAATATTACGATAGTCAGGCCACTGATAAACCTACTACCTCAACCACGAATCTGTCTTCGGAGTCAGTACCACCACCTGCTATTCCTGAATTGAAAATCAAGCCACCGAAGGGAGTCATTCATAAATCGACATATAATCCTCGAGCAAGAGCTGCTCAAAACTATAATATAGTTGAAGATTTGGCTCAATCCCCTTCAGCTATGTCAACTCTTGAGGTATTACAAAATTGTCCCTCCCAGAAACAGGCTTTGTTGTCGGCTATTGGTGGGATTGATCCCACTGATTCTAATCTCGTAGTCTTTAATCATACGATCTATGTGCCGCAATTACCAACAAAATTGGAATTATCCATCCAAGTAAATGTTCTCAATCACCGTGTTCATCGTACTATTATTGATGAGGGAGAATCTACGTGCATTATGTCTCTAAACTGTTGGAAGTCACTTGGATCGCCATGCTTATCTCAATCATCAACAACGTTGAAGGCTTTTGACATACGTACATATAAGCCTTGTGGTATTATCAATAACCTGCATGTTGAACTAGGGGGAAAAACAGTGAATGTTGAATTTGAGGTCGTTGACGAACCCCTTGACTACAATATTTTACTTGGAAAGCCATGGGTATATGCTATGATTGCAATTTCTTCTACATATTTTGTTATCATGGTCATCAATCAACTATCCTTATTTTCCTCCACTTCACAGGTAACTGGAAGTGTTTTGTTTGTTCACGCAACCCAAATCGCACTTCAGAACATTAGTGTAGGACTCTTAAAGGATTCCACTCTCATGGGAACCTTTGCATTAACATCGCCTGTGAAATCGGCATAAATTGCAAGTATAGAGACCTTCTACATGATCTCATCCACTCCAGCTGGCTTAAGGAAGAGTACGAGTGATTCTGAAGTTGTTACGTTGGATGATTTTCTGCCGCCTAGCCCTATTGGGCTAGCGTAACGATCAATCTATTTGGATTGGGCGGCGAATCTGAAATCATCATTGCCGGCTGTTTGGGTTGACCGTTCATTTTATTTTGGTACTCCATCTTATCCTTTTTCCTTAACTTTCTTGACAGATGAGAATATTTGGAAACCATGATGTCGGAAGGAGAACCATGGGAAGATCATCATCATTGTTCCCATCTTCCTGATTAGGAAGAAAATAACCTTAGTGAACTATATCACCCATCAATCAAAAATTTCTTTTCGAATTATTTTCCTATTAATGCAATTGATTCTGAGCGAAATCTGTCAAATATTGAAGAAACCATTTCTATCGATATTTCGACCAAACCTAGAGTTGTAGAAAATATTCATGTCGGCCTGTCTTGTTCTCCATCAGAACTCGAAACATATCGCTCTCTCTTTCGTGAATTCTGTGATTTATTCTCTTGGTCTTACGAGGAAATTCCACGCATAGATACTAGTATTTTTGAACACACTATTAATATCTACCCTGATGTCAACCTGGTACATCAATGCCTTTGTCATGTTCATCCAAAGAAGGTCGCTGCCATTAAAGCAGAAGTTGAGAAAATTTTGTGTGCTGGTTTCATTTACCCTGTTTCACTAACTGAGTGGGTTTCCAACATCATTCCTATTATGATAAAACAAGGAACCATCATAGTGTGCATCGATTATCGGGATGTCAATCTTGATTGTCCAAAAGAAAACTATCCTACTCCCTTTATCGACCAGATTATTGACGAATGTGCTGGATGCGAAATATTTTTGTTCATGGATGGATTTTCCAGCTACAATCAAATCAATATCCACCCAGAGGATCAATATAAGAAAGCATTCATCTGTCCCTGGGGCACATTCACTTATAGGAAACTTCCGTTTGGTTTAAAGAACGTCAGGGAAACTTTTCAGAGAGCAATGGATTATGCTTTCAATGACATCAAACACATTGTTCAACCATATCTAGATGATTTACCCGTGTATTCACGAAATCAGATTGATCACCCGATGCATTTGAGAGCCATCTTTTTACGCTGCCAACACTACAAAATATGCCTCAATCCACATAAATGTGTGTTTTTTGTTGGTTCTGGTCATTTGCTTGGATTTTTCGTCTCAAAAGAAGGAATTCAAATAGACCCATTGAAGGTCTAGGCCATTCTTGATTTGTCTGCACCATAAAACTTACTTCAGTTACAGAAACTTCAACGAAAGGCTAAATTCCTAAGGAGGTTCATACCCAACTACGCCGAAATGGTTAAAGGATTTACTCAGCGCTTGAAAAATGGGATTCCCTTCTATTGGGATCGATTTGTGCAGGCTTTTGATGTTGTCAAGGATACTCTTGTCCGGGCGTCATTATTGTATCCCCCCAATTATCAGAGTGATTTTTTCTTATATATCGTTGCGGCTTATACGATCATCGCTATGGTACTGGTCCAAGTAGAAAATGGGATAGTGCATCTGATCTATTATTTGAGCCGTAATCTCAATGATACAGAAGTGAAGTATTCGTATGTAGAAAAACTTGCCTTGGCAGCTCAACCTCCCCAAAGATTTCGCCACTATAACCTATTCTGGAAAACCATTGTCATTTTGGATTGCAACCCCGTGACTTATATCTTATCACGTCAATTGTTGGGGGGGGGGGATATTCAAAATGGATTGTCATTTTGTAAGAATTTGATTTGGAATTCATAAAATCCAAGTCAAAGAAGTCTTTAGTTTTGGCCGAGCTTCTCTGTGACCTTCCCTCTGATAGTACTACTACTACATTGGAACCATATATTCATGACGAGTTTCTGCTTCTGATCAGATCATCTGATCCTTGGTATGGGGATTTTATCATTTATCTCCAGACCCAAAATTTTCGGCCAGATCACTACAAGAAAAAGACCCTCTAGCGGAGGTTATAAAGGAGGTTTTTAGTGTTATAAAATTGGCCAAAATTGTCAAAAAAACATATGCTACCACATCCGTTTATGGTAACAGAGGTTTTGGCAGAGCTTTTAACGGATTCAACACAACTAAAAAAAAAAGGGCGGCCGAAGGTTATTACGGATGTTTTTCATCGGTGCTCTTATCAGGTTTTAACGCACCGGTGCGTATCGGTAGACAGCGCACCGGGGCAGTCAAACGAGAATGCACTGGGCCATTAAGGAAAACAACACTGGGCCTGGTGTTGGTGATACAACACACGGGGCCATTCTAATTGGTCTTGGGATTTGAGCAGTGCCCATATGTCGTATAAGTGCACCAGTGCGTGTATCTTTATGAGGCACCGGTGCTCTGTATAACAGAAAGAAACCGAGATTTATAATTGGTATCGGTATTCATGCGGTGCACATGGCATCTACAAATGCACCGGTGCTTATAGATACATAAATGCCCCGGTGCGCAGTATCACACAAACGCACCGATATTTATAACTAGAATCAGTATTAGTGCGGTGCCCATAGAATCATAAACACACCGGTGCATATAAACACATAAACGCACCGATTTTCATTTTTTTTTTTTTTTAGAAACATCTACCTCTGACAGTCCAATTATTGTGATTGTTTTAAATTCATTATTCATCAAAAGTCGACACATCTTATAACAATATTCATATTAATTACATTTTTATTAATGCATTTGAATGTATTGTTTGGATTAATTTGTTATATCATATCAGAATTATTGTGGTTTTTTAAAATTCATTATTCATCAAAAGTCGACACATATATAATCTTATAACAATATTCATATGAATTAAATTTTATTAGTGCATTTGAGAACGAAAATGGAGAACGCAATAACGACAATGGAGAACGCAATAGAATAAATTACATTAAACAAAATGTCTGATTTCACAGACATATTTCAAAAAATAAAACGTCTTGCTTTGATATCCAAATTACATAGTGATCATCATTCTTCGCTTGAACTATTGTCACTGATAGAGCTACTTCCATGACTTGGATTATTTTCAGGAATGTTGTGTTCATGGTGTTGATTGTTTTCTTCTTCTTCACTTTCCATCTACAAACATAAAAATAAACTGAAATGAGTGTATATACATTGGTGAGAATAATGAAAAATCCAATATTAAATAATATACATCAATGTAAATCGAAAAGAAAAATTGACGTACCATAGCAAAAATTGACTCATAAACTATACACATTCTTTCAAAACCATGTACCATGCCATCTTTCAAAAATACTTCCACCGTTGGCGCCAGCTTCCATACTTTCTTGTTTCCCTACAAGTTTTATACCCGAGAGTGCAAGCTTCTCGTGATCCATAACATAATAGATTATAAATCTTTCGGGAAATCACATGAGAATTTTAGGACCGACGCGTTTCGAACTACCAACTGTAATTCATTATCAGGATGATGATGAATTACAGTTGGTAGTTCGAAACACGTCGGTCCTAAAATTCTCATGTGATTTCCCGAAAGATTTATAATCTAATAAGTTTTATACCCCATAACAAATCATATATTTAATATAAAAAAGATGTTTTTGTTCTATTAATTATAGAAGGAGCTAATTAAACAAGATCAATAGATGCTTGGCAAATTCCACAATTAAATTCCGATATGCCAATATATACTCACAACTCATATTTAACCCAATTTCCAATCTCTCTGCCTAATGGTTCTTCTTTGTATGTTAGCTCCTGTTTGAAGACATTCAATGATGATTTTTGTAAAACAACTTAAAAAATACAAAAATGAAATCTAGTTAAGTTGTTATAAGGAAGTAACAATTACTCACAAACTTAGAGATCAACCATTTTCTTCCTTGTCGTCCTGTTTTATGCGCTGAATGGGTTCCATTTTCTTTTTCTTTTTGCAAGAAAATTCTTGAAAATTAATATTTAATGCTAAATTGTTTATTTATTGTACCTAATGATCGAAAAATTCAATGATTACATATTACATTTGAAGCACGTTGTTGTATTCGTTCCACTAGATCCCTCAAAATTTTGTAAAAGTTTTTCCCCCTTTCGTTAACTTCCAGCACCACTCCAGATGAGCCAAGGAGCAATTCATTTTCATTTGCATGTTCTATTTTTTTTTCTTTTCTTAGAACAACATTCCTTTTCTGAGTTGTTGGTCCCTATAGAACATTAAACAGATGTGAATTAGTAGACTGTTTGACACATGTTATCTAATAATTTTAAGTATATTATTAATGATAATTAAAAAAAGAAACTCATATTGGATTGATAGTATTGTTTCATTCACCTGATTCATCTTTTTTGCAATTTTTCCATTAAACGTTTACACTCTTTTGGTCGTAGATCAGAAATAATCATATCGAGCTTCGTCATTTTGTGGCTCTGCATGATACACAGTAAATAATACATATTAGTTAAAGTTACATATAGTTCAAAAATAATGTTTTTTATAAAGAATTTACAAAGAACTTTCTTTTTTTGCTTTTCTTGATGTGTTAACAATGTTTTTTTTACTTCATATCTTTTCAGTCATTTATTTATCAATCTGAAACCTGTAACATATCATTCATTAATATATTTATAAATAAATTCTCAACTTTTCAGGTAGAAAATAAATCTCGAGACATCGTGTGCCTTTCATTAAATCCGCACCGCCGCCGGTGCGTGGATATATTAACAACGCACCACAAAATAGTATAATACACTGTATGGTGTGTTCGGTATTATAAATGCACCGCAAAAAAATGTAATAGACCTAACGGTGCATGGGGTATTATAAACACACCGCAAAAACGGTGTAATACATTGTACGGTGCTTTCCTAGTTAAAGAGAGCACTTGTGCCCTATTTCAGATTTGGCGAACGGATTTAAAAAAATGTTTTCAATTTTTTACGACACTGAACTTGGGCAGTGCGCTGTAATAATACAGAGCACCGATGCGGTGGAGTACACAGGGCGCACCGACAAAGAAAAATCATTTTTTTCAAAAATTCACGCAATGGCCAAATGGATTGGGATCTAACTATGCAAGTCGTCCCGTGGGTTGGACGTCAATCTAAAATGAAAAACCCTAATTCTAAAATCACAGAAACATGGAGAAGAAAGGGCAAAAAAAAAAAATGAAGGGTTCAGGGTAGAAATGGATAAAACTGCAGTAAAAAATAAAAAACTGCAGAAAAAAGTAAAAAAAAGAATTAAATTTAATCACGAAATGGTTTGAAATTCTATGATAAAGGGCTTGAATCACCAGTTTTTTGGTTTCTAATTGTCTAAATACTTTTGTTCGAACGTATTTTTCCATCCACAGTGCCCTCGTGCTCTCCTGCAAAAATCTTACTGAAATGTTTTAGCAAAAATAGTGAAATAATGAAAAGTGTTTAGTATTGAAGGAATTATTTTATCAAATTAGATTTTCGAAAATATTTTGCCACCTATTTTTCAAATTGCCGATTTTTTTAACTTAAAAAATAGAGTTGCATTTTTTTTTTTTTTTTTTTTATTTGTTTCCGGTGCATGGAAAAGTGATGCAACGACGTGTTGTATTAATACGACGCACCGGGGCCTGTTAGGATGATAATCGCACCGGACTTTTTAAAGTTTTTTTTTTTTTTTGGATGTATGTAAGATCATAATAAAATAATGATAATTATAAAGTACATGAATTTATTTTCATTATTTTCTAAACTTTATATATGTAAGATCATAATAAAATAAAGATAATTATAAAGTACATGAATTTATTTTCATTATTTTTTAAACTTTATGTTACAAAAATTCGTATTATTCTAGATTTGTTATTTTACAATTATTTGCAAATTTACAAATTTAAATATTTTAATAAAATCATTTCACATTATACAATTAAAATTTTCACATTAATAGAATTAAAATTTTACAAATTAATATTTTACATGCAATTACATTAATTAAAATTACAATTAGAATTAAAATTAAAATTACAATTACAATTTTACATTAATTTCACATACATGAATTACGATTAGAATTAAAATTGCAATTTTAATTTTATATACAATTACATTTACAATTTTACATATAATTACATTTACAATTACAATTACAATTTTACAAATATTTTACAGACAGTTCAATTAAAATTACAATTACATTTACAATTTTACATAGAATTACATTTACAATTACAATTACAATTACAATTTTACAAATATTTTACATACAATTCAATTAAAATTACAATTACAAATACAATTACAATTTGTGAAATTTTCATACAATTAGAATTACAATTACAATTTTACAATTTTTCATATATACAATTACAATCATTTCAGAATAAATTAAATATTGCAATTACAATTAAAATTTTACATTAATAAATTTTTTTTTTTTCTAAGTTGCGTTTATCTATTGATATTGAACATAATTTACAATGCAAAACCTTCCTGCATGGCTACTAAATAAGTCAACCTCATAGGAGGACCTATTACAAAAAAACCAAAAAACTATAAAAAGGGTTGCCCATAATCGGGAAACCAGCCCAAGAGTTGTTGCCTATTATTAGGAAACCAGCAGTCATCAAGTTCTTAGTAGCATAATAGAAACAAAAAAAAACATTTTAAGCTTCGAAGGAGGTGACCATCAACGTGTTTGAACCTGAAACTTAACATGACAGAAGGCCAAAAGAAGGAAAGCAAGACCTGACAAGAAGCTAGTTGTCTGTAGGTGGAGGAGGATTCTCCTCCACTATGGGACAACTGTAATCTTTGAGATATTCAGCGGCACTTTAGAGTACTGGGAGGAACTCTCCGACGCGGAAGAGGAGCCTGAATCTGAGTTGAGACTTTGCTTCCCACGAGCCGAGTCACTGCTGCTATCACCCTCACTGCTGGAGCTAGTCGTGCCTGGATTGACTGGGAGCGCCATCAATTTCCTTGTGTCCTGAGGATGTTGGACCGGAATGGTAGATTTTCGGCGTTTTCTAGAGCCTGAAGCTTCGCCAACTTGAGGGTCTTTGTGGAAAGAGACTGAGATGGTAGCAGTAGTGCGCGGCTAGCCAGGTCACTGCAAAAATGAAATTGGCCCATGTTGTTATCTGAAGGAGGTCGGCTGCCTAAATCCTATATGGAAAGTGGCGGGTGTGAACCCCTACCGCCCTCCCCTCTACTGCCACCACCTCTTCTGCAATGAAGTCTATGCAAGTGCAACATTGTGGTGCTGGAATCAATGCTAGTGAATAGGGAGTGAGAACCGAGGAAGATGGAGGGGGACGGGGAAGAGCGAAATGAATTCGGAGAAAAAGGTACACACAAAAGTGAAGGAGGGCTGTGAGAACTATTTGATGGAGGAGACGACTGCTGCAGAGGGTCAGACGAGCGCGGAGAGGACGGAGGGGCTAGTAGAGGCATGGAATATGCAACAGAGGCCGAAAGACAATCAGCTGGAGGCCAAGGAGCTTGGACAACCTGAAAAGCAAGCCGAAAACCCAAATGGAGAGGCCAAATGCTCATAAGGCGAGTAGATGGAGCTGGAGAGGGATGCACAGAAGGGTGCATCGCAATGGCAGAGCGCGTGAAGGCAGAGCAATAACACCAAGGCAAATGAGACATGAATGCTGAGTCCGGTTTCCTCCGGGAATTTATGGCACCTTCACTAAGAACGATGGGCGACGTGTGGCCTAGCTAGGTGTTGGTCGCTAGGCTGGCCACCGCCCTATTCCATTTACCCACCTGCATCCGAGATACATTAATAAATATTTTACATACAATTACACTTAAAATTACAATTAGTACAAATACAAATACAATTTTACAATTTTACATAGAATTAAAATTTAAATTACAATTACATTCACGACATTATATTTAATAAATATCATGGTCATTTAATAATATTAAATTAATTAATAAACATCATCACGATCATGATAACCATCATACAAACATCATATTTGAGTAATAAATACATTCAATTAACATCAAATTAACATTATATATTAACATCATCACAACACAAACATCAAATATACATCTCAATATAATGTCAAATAACTCATGCGCCTATCACATATACACATATATCTGAAAACTAAACATTAAATGAACATATCTAACATGACTAACAATATGCGCCACATCATGATGATCATCAACATGAAAATTAAGTACAACTGCAACATGAACATAAAATACATGGACCATATATGTATATATAATAGAATAATCTTAAAAATATACAACTGTAATATAAATGTCATGGATCAGGCGCTGGTGGTAGTATAACAACATCAATAACACTAGTACAAGTGGATGCGGCCTACTTAGTAAAGCTGGGTGCAGCCTCGACAGTCGATTGTCGATTAGCCTGCTTATGATCATGATGATCACTAGTACTGATGGATGCATCCGCTGGTAGTAGTACAACATGATCAATATGAGGCGCAATAGTAGTGGAGGCGGCCTGCTCAGTCAATAGTACTGCAGCCTCGACGGTCGATGGTCCAGCCTGCTCATGATGATCGTGACTATTACTCATGATGGATGTTGCAGGCTGTTGACTGGACGTGGTTGATGGTCTAGCCTCATCTCCATGATGACTAGTGTCAGATGTTGGCAGTGGAGCCTCATGTTGATCATTAGGTGCACAGCGAGGTGAACGATCACGAGATGCATCTGAGTCACTGCTGGTGGATTTTCCATCACGTGCCGTAGCTCGACTATGCCTATAGCTACGGAAAATCCTCCTTAATCGCGTAACAACTGTCGTAGCTCCTACGACATGCCACATCAGGCCATACATGTCACGCAGCATGCCTCTCCACATCTGTAACAATCTATCATCACCCTGTATCTCTTTTTAATGAGCGGGCCTGATGCCCGCATCTGAAATCAATCCATAGAGTTGGCTACCCAACTCCATCTGGTATTTTGTCTCAGGTCAACCACGCCTAGCAAAAGGTGGTACCAGTGCACCATGAGGCGCATGAGGATCAGCACGTCTCTCTGCTACGCCACCGACCTCATCCTCCGGTAGCTCATCAGCCATCTCTTGATCGTAATAATTAGGATCGACACCTGGATCATGTGGTGGATTCAGCATCTCATTGCCATCAAAAGAGCCAATGTCTGCAAAATATATACAAGTACACAACAATAATTAGACAATTTCATTACACAATTTAATAAAAACAAGTTAAAGAACATGTTAGAATAAATATAAATAAAACAGTTATATATATTACCTTTATCATCTGGCGGCTCATCAGGAGTGAAGAGGATGTTGGGACACCCTCACCAATCTAGTCCAGCATAAGGACATGGGACCATAATGAAGGGATGCAGCCTGCCAACACTGGCTATTAAGTCCAGCGAATCATGTGAAATCCTCGCTGGAAACATGGTGTCTCCCCTCTTGGGCATCATCTGCCCCCACATGCGCATCCAGGCCTCGAACATCAGCCTACGAGGCTGTCAAACAAAACTAGGTCTCATCTCTGGAAACCTTTCAAAAAATAAACAAAACAGCTCTGAAGCAAAAGGGAAGTTGACCCTCCCTTGTGAATGAGCACGACAACTATCTAAGGCTGTACAAAACTGTCGCAAAAAAATGGCAGACCACCTGACAAGTCGTGGCTTCTGTACTAAAGAATCAACATAATATAAAAGCGAGCAACTAATGTGTTGCCTGTCACTGGTGTTGTGCGAAATGATCGAAGTGATAATAGAGAGGCACTGCACGTCCTGTCTACCAAAAGCACCTATACGTAACTGACCTCCAGGTACCTGAAACTCTGAAGGAGACAGTACATGTGCTCCAATGTATCTCTGGGAGTAAACTAATTGACTCCCTACTACAAAAATATGTGGCATGTCTGGGAATGAGGGAAAATCCACCCCTCTCCTCGATAGTCCTGTAATAAAATAAATGTCCTCCTCAATGGGTGTGTACCACTGGTTAGGGCTAACCTGAAAAGCCTGCCGGTGGGCATTCCACCTGCCGATAAGATGTCTCAAAAGCACACTATGGGCCTTTAGGCCGAAAATAGCCTCCTCATAGAACTTGAGGAGGCCTACCTGCTTAAGGATCTCTTGGGTATCTGCAGTAATATGGCGAGGGCATCCATCTCTCTCCCCCTCTCTTGCCTCCCATTGGCAAATCATGTCATATTGTTCTACATGTTGTTGCTGTTGTTGCTGCTGTTCTCTCTGAATCATTGCCATATTAAATAATTTTTTTTATTAAAACATAAATGTATTTATAAATATACATATATAATTTTTTTTGAAAAAAAAACAAACATACAAGTCGATGCTCGATAAAAACAGTCACGCACCGGTGTCGGTGCATCCTAATATTTTAGCGCACCCTCCCTAGAGCCCCTAATGAAACAGACCGCACCAGATTCAGTGTCGATGTCTATTTTTCAAGCACCATGGACTGTATATAATTCAAAATAGCGGTGCGCTGACTGAAATATATGCCACGACGCGTATAGTCGTGTTAGCGCACCAACTTCATGACAATGAAATAGTTGACAGTGCGGTCTTTTACTCGGTCGCACCGTTGACCCTCTCGGAATGCAAAATGCGGTGCGCTGACATAAACCGGGGCAGCAAATGCAGTCAACGCACCGCACTGTGATTGATGGGGTCAACAATGTGCTTGGATAAATGAGCGCACCGCCTTTTTTCTTTTTTATTTTTAGTTTAAAATTATTTGGTGTGGTTACCGATAGCACCGGTAGTAGTGCTGCCTGTAAATTTTACAGGTAACATCACTATCCGGTGCGAGTCGAACAACTCGAGCGCACCACGTGACAATTTTTTTTCTTTTTCTTTTTTAATGGTTATTTTTAAGTTTATTTCAATTTCTAATCCGCTAAAAGGCTTAATTATAGAAAAAATAGAAAAATACCTGTACATCTCGTCGTCGAGGAGGCATATTAGCTGTAAAATTTGGAAAATAAAAATTTCCCACTGTTTTTCAAAATGCAAGCTAGAGATTGGTGGCCAATGCAGAGCAACAGTGCATGCAATGGGTGTAATGAGACCACCGATGTCAGGGCAGCTCAGAAATAAGGAAATAGCACCGGGGCTTGAGAGCTTTGGATCACTGAAGAAAGTGAATAATGAAGTTTTTTGGCAGTAAGTTTTTTTTTTAATTAACCCTGTTTCGGTGCGCGGGGTTTTATAAGCACATCGATGCTGTTAAATAAAACTGCACTGGGATGTTTCAGTTTCAGCGCGAAAATGTGATGATGCACTGGGGCGGTGTAATGGTAAAGCACTGATGTGTAATAGTCGCAAAGCACCGGTTTTTTGGCCTTAATTTTTTTTTATATATAATGTTATTCCAGTGCGTGCGGTTTCTGGCGCACTGGTGCTATTAGAGAAGAACGCACCAGCTCATTTCTGTTTTGGCACAGTGTTTTATGATCCACCAGCGCGGAAGAGTATTGAAGACCTGGTGCGTTATAGTAATTGGATGCCCCGGTGGTGTGTGTACTTCACACACGCTGTCCGGTGTGCCAATGTTCGGTGTGCATGGGTAATTGATAGCTCAGGAGCACTGGAAAACTGAAAAATCTGAGTTTTTTGTCGTAAATATTTTTTTAATTTAACCCTTTACTAGTGTGCGTTGTTTATAGGTGCACCAGTACTATTTTCTACAAACGCACTGGTTGGTTTGTGTTTTGGCACATTTTTTATGATGCACCAGTGCAGTTTCTGTCTACCGCACCAGGTGGTTTCAGTGTTGGCATTTTGTTTTATAATGCATCGGCACGGACGAGTTGTGAGGCACCGGTGCTCTATTATATTATGACGTAGCGGGCAGGTGTGTATGGAGTGCACGGTGTCTGGTGTGCCAATGATTTTGTCCGCACAGGTGCATTCTTTTTTTGAGAGCACCAGGGCGAGTTTTAACGATAAGAGCATCGATAGGAAAACATTCGCAAAACCCTCTGCCCGCCAACCTTCTCTACAAACCTCTGCTAGAAACGGATGTATGGCGTATTTTTATTTGTGGTTCCTCAAAAACATCCACTAGAGGGTCTTTTCCTTGTAGTGGATACCTCTCGCTCTCACCAGCGACATATTCGATACCAAGCCAAATATTATCTGATCATCAGCGATACACTTTATCGTCGTGGTGTAGATACAATTTTAAGAAGGTGCCTCACTCATGAGGAGGCCGAAAAGGTTTTAAATTATTGTCATGCTAGGGCTTGTGGTGGACACTTGTTTGGATACACTACCCTGCAGAAGATACTCCGCGCCGGTTACTTTTTGCCTACCATATTTTGCGACTATATCCTCGTAGTCATAAATTTGCCATGCATGCCAGATATTTGATCGAAAAATCCACAAACCGCCAGCGCCAATGCATCCTGTTGTCTATGTGGGACCATTTTCAAAATGGGGCATGGTTAGATTATTGCCATAGTAGACTACTTTAACAAGTGGGCCGAAGCGATGCCTACATTCAACAACACAGGACAAACAACTACATCGATTTTCCTTAATCATGTCATTGCACGGTTTGGGGTCCCACAAGCTATAGTCACAGATCATGGGAAGAATTTTCACAACCATATGATGACTGAATTGACTGCCAAGTTAGGATTGTCACATGATAATTCTACTCATTATTATCCACAATCAAATGGACAAGTTGAAGCTATCAACAAGATTCTTAAACGTATGCTTCAACGAATGAGAGGAGTTCGTAAAATAAACTAGCATTTGATCCTATACTCGGCCTTGTGGGCGTACCGAACCTCGGTGAGAAACGCAATCAGATTTACTCCCTTTCAATTGGTGTATGGTATGGAGGCTATCTTTCCAATCCACTGTAAAATACCATCGTTAAAACTCGTAATCGACTTCTTACCTAACACCTCAGATGAAGAAGCACATATTTTTAACCTCATCCATCTTGATGAAATGCGTTGTGAAGCCCAATTGGCCAACGAAGCGCATAAGAGACGTATACAGGCGCAATACGACAAAAATGTCTAGCCTCGCATTTTCTCAGAGGGAAATCTGGTCCTTCTTTGCGATCAAGAAGCTGATGTAATAGGTAGAGGGAAATTTGAGCCATTATGGCACGACCCCTATATTTTCAAAATATTTCTTGCTAAGGGAGTCCACGAGTCGATGGATTACGATAGAATTTCGTTGGCGGAGCCCCAAAATGGGTTGTATCTGAAACGTTACTATGCTTAATCATGAGTGTAGTAATTTTTTGTATTATATTGTATATATATGATGTTGATTTTCATTCACTGTCTTAATTTATTTTTTAGATTTTTCTTGACGTTAGTAATCCGCATTACATGTCATCGCAGATGTCTGAATCTTTGGAACCATTTTTTGGGTATGTTGATGGTGCTAGTCGTAGTACGCAGAATCTATCCTTTGCAGCGTGGGCCATTTTGGCTCCGAATGTCGAGTTAGTGAGTTTTCAAGGGATTTGTATCGGTAGATCGACAAACAAAATCAATGAGTATAGCACGTTGATCGAACTTCTCTCTGATGCCATTTCATTTGGTATTAACTGCATCATCATAAGGTTAGACTCACAACTTTTGGTATTAAAACTTACTAGTGTTTATACTGTTATAAATCCAACACTGCATTGTTTGTTCCTATGAATTCGAATTTTGGAAAGACACTTTGATTTTATTCAATATCAACACATTTCTAGAAACTTGAACACATTGACTTATAGACAGACATTTGCAACACATGCAAAGATACATTCACATAATTGAATAGGATTGCGCAATAAACATAGGAAAACACTGAAATAAAATAGATAGATAGTTATAGGCTTTTACAAAAATGTGTGCCCAAGACACATTGGTCATCTAACCTCAAAATGTATGGAACATGTCAAAAGTAAACTAGTGATGCTTGGTAACATGCTATATAACTAGCTATCCTATGCAGTAATTGTATCTAGTGGTTAGGAACACCTATAGTGTGGTGCTGCAGTCGCATGGGTAACTCTTCGATCCGCCAATCCGGAATCTCGAAGGTCAACCCCTCTATGTGCTGCCAAATCTCAGACAAAGTCTCAGCCATGTCTAAATCCTGAAGGACTACTTTCCCGACATCCCTCTCTGCTGGCTCATCTGCTCCATGCTCTGGTTCCTCCACCGATTGAACTCGACCAACATCTGCATTACATTAAAACTTTATTTTAGTCTTGGGAAAACATCAAAATACAAAAACATTGTATAAACCTTAGAAAAATAAAAAACATGGTCAAAACATTCTTACCTATTTCACCCCACTAAGCACCTTCTGGTAAAGCTAAGTCTGGATCTCCTCAGAAATCGATGCCTGCATATGCATATTCATCAATGGCGATAACCTGTCTCCTGAACCAGGCGAAGAATGCAGTCGAGAACATGATGGACGATTGGCCTACATGCCTATCCATTAGTTCTACCCATCTCTACATCCTCAAATATTTAGGGTTAGACACACCCAGTGTCACATGCTGAGGCTGCATTAGTGGAATCCACTCTAAGGAAAATAAAATGAGGATTGAACCATAACTGAAGTTTTTCTTCCTTCCTCCCATTTCCTTGTTCAATTGCTATTTTATTTGAGAAAGTACAACTTCAAACCAGTTGAAGACTGTTGGCTCCATGCACTCTAGTGCATACTGCATATAAGATCTATTCGCTACATGCAGTGTAATGATGCCGACAAGCTTTACGATTGTGAAAAGAATGGTTCTCAAAGGAAAATCGCGAACGTCATGTATATTTATTTTACCATCCTTTCTTGGCTCTGCCCCTTGATAGAAATAGTGCAAAACATAGTCTCTCACTATCTCTCCTCCGAGAGCAGACCCTGAGAGGGAAATAGGCAAGCCTCTCCTCGACAAGCCTGTCAGAAAATATACATCCTCCACTGTAATAGGAACCACTTTGTTCCTAATTTGAAATGCCTCAGTAGTCAGATCCCATGCTCTAACTAAGAACTCCAAGAGTTATATTTTTTGCCTCATCCTTGAAAAGCGGAAGTACTTTAATAACCCACAATCTCTTAGGGCTCTTATTGTACCCGGATCATTTAGGGCAATTATATTTTGTTCTTCATGCTCTCTTTCTCTCCAAGTAATCATCATTCTAGTCCGATGAATCCCTGAAACATAACCATAAGACTCATTAGACTCCTTTTCATGCAAAAAATTAGGCAAATTTTGGGTACAATGCAAGAATCAAGAATGGTTTTTGCGCCTAAAACAGTCTTGAACAAGGGAAAACGTGTTGCATTTGCACCTAGGCTTCAATTTAGGTGCTCCAGAATGCAGTTTTGGATGCTCAAGCGTGTGTTTCCCTCTTTGGAAAAAGAATTTACCCTAAGGGGCTTAAATCCCTAAAAATTTGCAGTGAAATAAAATGAATTGACTACTGAAAGAATGAGAGGCTTTATGGAACCAACTTGGATCCAACAATGATGAAAACCGTCCACAGAATCGATCGCAATCAACATCTGAAGTTCGGGGGAAAAAACAAGTTCAAAGCTCCAAAATGAAAATGGTAACTTTCAAATGGTAAAAATGAATAGTAAAACTCTTTTAATTAGTTATTTGATTATATGTAAATCATATTTATTGTTGTTTATATGGTTTTATTCTATTTTTATTATGAAACAAGTATTTTTAATCCATTTTATGTTGTTCTGAATAGGTTTTGCAACTGATGAGCAGATTAGTTCTGCAGATTTATTTCAATAATGATTTGACCACAAAGCATACTTTTATCCTTATTGTTCGAGCTTTGTTAAAAACGAAAAAGGACTTGAAGCGCACTTTTATCTCTTTTTCGAGCTTCGATAACAACAAAAAAGGAACCCTTGGAGTCTTTTTTTAGCTCTTTTCAAACTCCGATAATGTGAAAATATGCCGAGTAATTGTCTTTTTGAGCTCGTAAAAGTAAATGAATTGATATCTACTCGGTATAAGTTTAACCCTTTTCCAAACTAAGATAGATTATTTACGAAAAAGGAATGCCTTATTTGAACATGGCTAGGAGGTTATCTCATATATTATTTTACACTTTTTCAGATCTGAGCGAAAACTTTACGAAAAAGTACTTATGGAGCTTTCTTTCGTCCTCTTTTTCAAACTCTATAAATATGAAAAAGGATCGGGTTGTCACTGTTGTTAGTCTCGTTAAAACATAAAATATCGACGGGCTTGTCGATCATGGCAAGAATCGAGTTTCATTCATCACTAGAACTGTTAAATTATTAAATAGCGATATGTTATTCGCCCGAAGGTTTGAATTATAGATCAAGCATATGTTATCCTCCTCAATCTTGTTAAAAAATAAAGAGGTATTGGTCAACAAATGACCGGGGAAAATTTGGGAAAGTGAAAAAAACATTTTATAGTAGCAGGTCGCTCTTGAACATGGCACTTCACTCCATCATCATGATTGTTTGGGTTGGGTAATATTCTTGACGGTTCATTCATACCTATGGTTCATCATACCTTCACTTCGGTTTTGGGTCAATGCTGCCAACTCATCTTAGTGTTGCCGATATGTTCAAGAGAATTCATCCAGTGAATACTCATCCTTCTGCAATAATCATAGAGCTTCATTCTCATGACAGTCATCCCTGAACATTGCTATATCAAGTCACATTTTGTCTCTGAAATCAGTAACTCCCATTTCGCAATAAAGTGACTTCCTGTCGACGTCAAATCATCATCCAGGAAGTTTACTTAGAAACATCATCTTCCAGTACCATGAGGCTTTTTATAGCATCAACAACATCCTCGCTTCCGAAATTTTGACCGAAAGATTTCTTTTGGCGTTCGACATCAAATCATCTATTCACGCCTTACGAAATGTACTGCAGTACCTTGAGGGCCATTGACATCAATGGTGGTTCTCTCGCGTTTGTTAACAACTCAAATCATTGGCTGGTAATCAAACGATGTCTTACCATGTTCGACTACAAATCATATATTTGCATGGCTAGACTTGTACCAGAACAATCGAGTGAACGAGATAAGAAGACCTTGGATCTAGTTTCAGCCATCCAGGTTGTGATTTCAAGATTGTTGTACACATCATCTGTACAGTGACCTTAGATATAGATCTTCATCCGAACATGCAGGGCCTATATTTGTAGGCATGTCTGTAGTGGGAAACATTCCAATGTAGACGAATTTCTGCACTATGTACATGTTATTAGATAGTTTATGTGCTGAGCATGGGAATTCCTTCCCTCAGCAATTCGTGATCAAGAGGATATATCATGATGTAATGTATTGTAAGATTGATGCAGGTCTCCACTCCACTTCAGTTCCAGCCCATCATAGTGTAATGCATCTCATTCAAAAAATATTGTTATTATTATTATGAATTCATGCTTTAGGGGGAAATCTATTATAGGTAAATTTGGGCACCATTCCCAATGACCTAGTTAAACTGGACATCATCCCTAGAACCAATGAAATAGGGTCTATCATCCCCTATCATTTCAGTTGCTACATGCCCTAAGCAAAGAACAAGAAAAAATCATCCATGACTTCTATTGCAAAGTTTACAAGATTTGAAGTACATGTTATATCACCTATGAGCTCACCAACGCAGCCTCTCAAGGGACTAACTACATTTCATATGCACTTACCTCCATTCAAGGGTGCTCTGTAAAGCACTTCCCAACATTCAAGAGTGTGTTGGTCAATTGGGAGCGAAATTCTCATTGTTCTGGAATCTCCACATGGCCAGTGGCTTTTAGAAGAGTCCATATGTTTCAAACTTCGAATCCATGTATCCATATAACACCTCTGATCTTGGGAACATGTCTTTCCTATTATTAGAAAGTCATTGATTGTGAAACTACCTTTAGTTGATCTATAAATTGAGCACATATCCTAGTGCTTGAGAAGGAATAAATTGGGTAAAGAAATGTTGTTGGTTTCTCAATTGAGTGTTTGATTTGAGTGATATGCTATTGGAGAGATATTCATTTCACAAGTACATTTGGCGAAAATTCTGACACTTTGGTTTCGACACTTTTGACCAAATGTCGAAAATTTCCCCAAATTTTATCAATTTTTCGACACTTGTAGAGAAGCGTCGAAATTGCAACAACTTGGGCGAAAGTGTCGGAATTGCGACAGTTTGGGTGAAAGTGTCAGAATTGCGACGACTAAGAGAAAAGTGTCGCTATCGCGACGGTAAGAGGCAAGCATCGCTATTGCGACGGCAAGAGGCAAGTGTCACTATTGTGACGGTAAGAGGCAAGCGTCGCTATTGCAACGGTCTGGGCAAAAGTGTTGCAATTGTGACGGATAAAAGCTATGTGTTGCTATTGTGACAGTTTGATTTTGAGTTTTTTAGACATTTATTCCTTTTTTTTTTGTTCTTTAGCCATTTTTCAACGAATTCCCATAACAATTCTATAGTTATCTCACGTTTGAGTTGAATGGTAAAGGAATAATCATCAATCTCCTTTAGTTCAAACAAAATTTTATGCGTTGTAGTTTCTTGGTATTTATTTAAAAAGTGTTTTAGGGATTTACATTGGTGACACACCTTTGTTACAAAGAATTTATCCAACACATAATAAGGAAAAAGTACAATCTTTCCTTTAAAGTTGAAAATCACTATCTATGAGAGTTTTTATTGACACTTAAAAAAACCTTTCTCAGAAAGAAAGGATATACCTTCTTGAGATTATTTGTCAATGATTGAGCTAGCTAAGAGAATTTTCTTAAAAATATATTATGAAATCGTTCGTTCGGGCGCGCTGTGTCGCGTTGTGTGAGGTCGCCCGACCGGGCGCATTCAGGTCAGGCTGTTTCGTTCGAGGGCGCCCGTATCAGTTTTGCTAAGTTGTGACCGCCCGAGTGCCTTGTATTGCATGTTATGGTGGTCTGTTTTCCGTAATTTGATCCCTTTTGGCATCATTATTTTGGGCGCATCGGGTCGCGCCGTGTTAGGACGCCCAACCGGGCGCGTTTGACTCGGGTCGTTTCGTTCGAGGGCGCCCGTATCAGTTTTGCTAAGTTGTGACCGGGCGCGTTCGAGGGCACCCATATCAATTTTTTTAAGTTCATGTGACCGCTCGAGTGTCGTCTGCACGTTCAAGTGGCCCGTTTGCCCTTTTCTCGATTATGGCATCGTTCAGTTGGGCGCGTCGTGTTGCGTCGTGTGAGGTCGCCCGATCGAGCGCGTTCGGTTCGGGTCATTTTGTTCGAGGGCGCCCGTATCATTTTTGCTGAGTTGTGACCTCTTGGGTGCCTTGTGCACGCTCGGGCAACCCGTTTGTTGTTTTCTCCCTTGTGGTATATTCGTTCAGTCAGGCGCATCGTGTCAAGTCTTATAAGGTCACCTGACCGGCTGCGTTTAGTTTGGGCAGTTTCGTTCGAGGGCGCCTGTATTAGTTTTGCTAGGTTGTGACCACCAGGGTGCCTTGTGCACATTCAGGTGGCCCGTTTTCCATTTTTCTCCCTTGTGGAATCATTCGGTCAGGCGCGCCCTGTCGCACCGTGTGAGGTCGCCCGACCGGGCGCGTTCAGTTTGGGTCGTTTTGTTCGAGGCTGCCCATATCAGTTTTTCTAAGTTCATGTGACTGCCTGAGTTACGTGTGCACATTCAGGTGGCCCATTTTCCATTTGTAGCTCCCTTGTGGCATCATTCGGTCGGGCGCGCGATGTCGCACCATGTGAGGTCGCCCGACCGAACACATTTGGTTCGGGCCATTTTGTTCGAGGGCGCCCGTATCAGTTTCGCTAATTTGTGACCACCCGGGTGCCTTGTGAAAGTTCGGATGGCCCGTTTTCTCTTTTCTCCCTTGTGGCATATTCGTTCAGTTAGGCGCGTCGTTTCGCGCCGTGTGAGGTCACCCGATCGGGCGCGTTCGGGTCGGGCCGTTTTGTTCGAGGGCGCCCATATCAGTTTTGCTAATTTGTGACCACCCGGGTGCCTTGTGGATGTTCAAGCAGCCCATTTTCCATTTTTTCCCTTGTGGAATTGTTTGGTCGGGCGCGCAGTGTCACGCCGTGTGAGGTCGCCCGACCGGGTGCGTTTGGTTCGGGCGATTTCGTTCGAGGGCACCCGTATTAGTTTTGCTAGGTTGTGACCGCTAGGGTGCCTTATGCACATTCGGGCAGCCCATTTGTCATTTTTATCCCTTGTGGAATCGTTCGGTCGGGCGCGCCCTGTCGCGTCCTGTGAGGTCGCCCGACCGGGCACGTTCGGTTCGGGAAGTTTCGTTCAAGGGCGCCCGTATTAGTTTTTCTAAGTTCATGTGACCACCAGAGTGTCATGTGCACATTCGGGCAGCCCGTTTTCCATTTGCAGCCCCCTTGTGGCATCGTTCGGTCGGGCGCGCGGTGTCGCGCCATGTGAGGTCGCCCGATCGGGCGCATTTGATTTGGGTCGTTTTGTTCAAGGGCTCCTGTATTAGTTTTGCTAAGTTGTGACTGCCTTAGTGCCTTGTGCACGTTCGAACGACCCATTTTTTGTTTTCTCCCTTGTGTCATATTCGTTCGGTCATGCGCGTTGTGTCGTGCCGTGTGAGGTCGCTTGATCGGGCGCATTCGAGTCGAGCCGTTTTGTTCGAGGGCACCTGTATCAGTTTTGCTAAGTTGTGACCGACCGGGTGCCTTGTGCACGTTCGGGCGGCCCGTTTGCCGTTTGTTCCCTTGTGGCATTGTTCGGTTGGGCGCGCTGTGCGAGGTCGCCGACCGGGCGCGTTCGGGTTGGGTCGTTTTGTTCGAGGGCGCCATATCACTTTTGCTAAGTTGTGACCACTCGGGTGCCTTGTGCACATTCAGACGACCCTTTTATTGTTTGCTCCGTTGTTGCATATTCGTTCGGTCAGGAGCGTCGTGTAAGGTTTCCCAACCGGGTGTGTTAGGGTCGGGTCGTTTCGTTTGAGGGCACCCGTATCAGTTTTGCTAAGTTGTGACCGCCCAGGTGCCTTGTAGACGTTCGAGCGGCCCATTTGTTATTTTCTCCCTTGTGGAATATTCGTTCGGTCAGGCATGTCGTGTCGCACCGTGTGAGGTTGCCCGACCGGGCGCGTTCGGTTCGGGCAGTTTCGTTCGAGGGCGCCCCTATCACTTTTTCTAGGTTGTGATCGCCAGGGTGCCTTGTGCACGTTCAGCTGGCCCGTTTGCCATGTTTTCCCTTGTGGAATCGTTCGGTCAGGCGCGCCCTGTCGCACTGTGTGAGGTCGCCCGACCAGGCGCATTCGGTTCGAGCCGTTTCGTTCGAGGGTGCCCGTATCAATTTTGCTAAGTTCATGTGACCGCCCGAGTGCTGTGTGCACATTCGGGCGGCCCATTTTCCATTTGCAGCTCCCTTGTGGCATCGTTCGGTCGGGAGCGCGGTGTCGCGCCATGTGAGGTCGCCTGACCGGGTGCGTTCAGTTCGTTCCGTTTTGTTCGAGGGCGCCCGTATCAGTTTTGTTAAGTTGTGACCGCCCGGGTGCCTTGTGCACATTCGGACGGCCCGTTTTCTATTTGCTCCCTTGTGGCATATATGTTCGGTCAGGCGCGTCGTGTCGCACCGTGTGAGGTCATCCGACCGGGCGCGTTCAGGTCGGGCCGTTTCGTTCAAGGGCGCCCGTATCAGTTTTCCTAAGTTGTGACCGCCCAAGTACCTTGTGCACATTCGGGTGGTCCGTTCTCCATTTTCTCCCTTGTGGCATCATTCATTCGGGCGCGCCATGTCGTGCCATGTGAGGTCGCCCGACTAGGCGCGTTCGGGTGGGGTCGTTTCGTTTAAGGGCGCTCGTATCAGTTTTGCTAAGTTGTGACCACCCGGGTGCTTTGTGCACGTTCGGGTGGCCCATTTTCTATTTGCTCCCTTGTGGCATCTTTCGTTCGGGCACGTCGTGTCATGCCGTGTGAGGTTGCTCGACCAAGTGCTTTCGGGTCGGGTCGGGCTATTTCGTTCGAGGGCGCCCATATCAGTTTTGCTAAGTTGTGACCGCCCGGGTGCATTATGCACGTTCTGGTGGCCCGTTTGCCATTTTCTCCCTTGTGGCATCGTTCGTTCGGGCACGTCGTGTCGGGCCGTGTGAGGTCACCCGACCGGGTGTGTTCGGGTCGGGTCGGGTCGTTTCGTTCGAGGGCGCCTGTATCAGTTTTGCTAAGTTGTGACCGCCCGGGTGTCTTGTGCATGTTTGGGTGACCTGTTTTCCATTTTCTCCATTGTGGCATTGTTCGTTCGGGCGCGTCATGTCGCACCGTGTGAGAACGCCCGATCGGGCATGTTCGGGTCGGGTCGTTTCGTTCAAGGGCGCCCGTATCAGTTTTGCTAAGTTGTGACTAGTTGAGTCCCTTGTGCACGTTCGGGCGGCCCATTCGCCATTTTCTACCATATGGCATCGTTCAGTCGAGCACGCTGTGTCACGTCGTGTGAGGTAGCCCGACCAGGCGCGTTCGGGTCAGGTCGGGTCGTTTCGTTCGAGGGTGCCCGTATCAATTTTGCTAAGTTATGACCACCCGGGTGCCTTGTGCACGTTCGGGCAGCCCGTTTGTCGTTTTCTCCCTTGTGCCATCGTTCGGTCAGGCACGTCAAGTCGCACCGTGTGAGGTCGCCCGACCGGGCACGTTTGGGTCGGGTCGTTTCGTTCAAGGGCACCCGTATCAGTTCTGCTAAGTTGTGACCACCCGGGTTCCTTGTGCACGTCTGGTCAGGTGTTTCATGTCATGAGGCCACCAAGGAAACACGTTCGGGCCTCCCTCTCTCTTCCCCAATCTCTCTCTCTCTCTCTCTCTCTCTCTCTCTCTCTCTCTCCAATCCTCTCACTATATCCCTCCCTCTATCCTTCTTTCTGCCCCCCTTTCATCTTTGTGTCACTATCTCCCTCTCTTACCCTTATGATCTACCTCTCTCGCTCATCTCCCTCCCTCTCTCTCTCCATTCCTTCTCTCCCCTCTCACTTAGTTTATCTCCATCTCTCCCTTGTGACTCCCCTTGTCCGCCTTGTTGGCAAGGTTAAAATGGTTAATCTTTGATAGAAAAAATGTAGATCAAATATTTCATCAAAAAGATGAAACCATACCATATCTTCCAGGCTATGCCTATAAGTCGCTTGGCCTCTTCTTACTCTCGCATGAATGTAGTCTTGCTTGACTGGTACATAAGAAGGTTTCGCATTATCAACTATTTGTTTGGGACAACTTTTAGTTGTTTCAACACTGCTAGATTCTTCAAGCTTATCCTTTAAACCATATTAGTCTTTTGTACTCTCTTCAAATTTTTAGTGCTTTCCATTCCTCTCAGTCACATATGTTTCCTTGGTCTGTTAAGGGACAAGGTCGATAACATTAGGATGTTTTTGCAATAAACAAGGGTATTTCCAGGACACAGTCAGGTGGAGCAAGAGTATAATTAGAGCCAAATTTCTCATAAATGTGGGACACTCGAACTTAATATTTTCTAGAGTAGTCATGAGGTGCAGTCTGGTTATTAAGACTTCATCAGATGGCCATTCTCTGGACTTAAATTGTGTGACAACACTGTGGCTGAGTTTGAAACTGGAGATTGAACATACATTTGGTTTGATTGCAATATACATTTTCATCAATAAATTTAAAGCAATGGCTAAAAAATACTATAAATTAATAAATAAAGAAGACATGGCAACAAGCAACAATACTTACAAAATTGTTACATTGAGACGCAAAGAATAAGCAACTAATGTGCACAAACAAAGACCAATGAAACTATCATCTTAACCCCTAACCCCTTAAACACTAATTCCCAACCCCTAACCCATTTAACCCCTAAACCTCTAAACCCCTAACCCATTTAACCCCTAAACCATAAACCTCTAAACCCTTAACCCCTAACCCCTAAACCCTTAACCCCTAACCCATTTAACCCCCTAAACACCTAGTAAACCCCTAACCCATTTAACCCCTAAAAACTAAACCTATAAACCCTTAACCCCTAACCCCTTAAACCCTAAACCATTAAACTGACCTTATCCCTAACCCCTTAAACCCTAATTCCCGACCCCTAACCCGTCTAACCCCATTAGCCCCTAACTTCTGACCCCTAAAATCCTTAACTGCTAAATCCCCTAACCCCTAAACCCCTAACCCATTTAACCCCCTAAACCCTAAACCTATTAACCCTTAACCCTTAACCCCTTAAACCCTAAACCATTAAACCCTTAACCCTAACCCCTTAAACCCTAATTCCTGACCCTAACCCATCTAACCCCCTAAAACCTAACCCCATTAGCCCCTAACTTCTAACCCCTAAAATCCTTAACTGCTAAATCCCCTAACCCCCTAAATCCCTAACCCATTTAACCCCCTAAACCCTAAACCTATAACCCCTTAACCCCTAACCCATTTAACCCCCTAAACCATAAACCTCTAAACCCCTAACCCATTTAACCCCTAAACCCTAAACCTCTAAACCCTTAACCACTAACCCTTAAACCTTTAACCCCTAAACCCCTAACCCATTTAACCCCCTAAACCCTAAACCTCTAAACCCTTAAACCCTATTTCCCAACCCTAACCCATTTAACCCCCTAAAACCCTAACCCATTTAACCCCATAAACCCCTAACCCATTTAACCCCCTACCCTAACCAATTTGCTAAGTTGTGACCGCATGGTTGCCTTGTGCACATTCGTGTGACTTGTTTGCCATTTTGTTTGAGGGTGCCCGCCCAAACCCGTTCGGGTTGGGTCGTTTCGATTGAGGGTGCCTGCCCAAATGCATTCGGGTCGAGTCATCTTGGTTGAGGGCACCTACCGGCCCAAACGCGTTTGGGTCTGTTCGTTTCAGTTGAGGGCAGTACTTGTATCAAATATGCTAATTTGTGACTACACAGGTGCCCTGTGCACGTTCGTGCGGCCCGTTTGCCTGTTGCTCCCTTGTGCCTTCGTTCGGTCATGCATGTCGTGTCGAGCCATGTGAGGGTGCCCGCCCAAACGCGTTCGGTTCAGGTCATTTCGTTTAAGGGCGGTTGTATCAAAATTGCTAAGTTGTGACCGCACGGTTGCCTTGTGCATGTTCTTGCAGCTCGTTTGTCATTTTCCCCCTTGTGCGTTCGTTCGGTCGGGCCATTTCGTTCGAGGGCGCCCGTATTAGTTTTACTAAGTTATGACCGCCCAGGTGCCTTGTGCACGTTCGAGCGGCCTGTTTTCCATTTTCTCCCTTGTGGCATCGTTTGGTCGGGCGCATCGTGTCGCGTCGTGCGAGGTCGCCCGACCGGGGGCGTTCTGGTCGGGTCGTTTTGTTCGAGGGCACCCATATCAGTTTTGCTAAGTTGTGACTGCCCGTGTGCCTTGTGCACGTTTGGGCAACCAGTTTTCTTTTTTTCATTTGCCTTGTGCACGTTTGGGTGGCCCATCTTCCGTTTGATCCCTTGTGGCATCATTCGTTTGGGCGCGTCGTGCCGCACAGTGTGAGGTCGCCCGACTGGGCGCGTTCGGGTCGGGTCGTTTCGTTCGAGGGCGCCCGTATCAGTTTTTCTAAGTTGTGACCGCTCGAGTGCCAGCTTGTAAACATTTGGGTGTCTCTTTTTCCATTTGGTCCCTTGTGGCATCGTTCGTTTGGGCGCGCCGTGTCACGCCGTGTGAGGTCGCCCGACCAGGCACATTCGAGTCAGGTCGTTTCGTTTGAGGGCGCATGTATCAGTTTTCCTAAGTTGTGATCACCGCTCAGGTGCCTTGTGCACATTTGGGTGGCCCATTTTCCGTTTTCTCCCTTGTGACATCGTTCATTCGGGCGCGCCGTGTCGCGCCGTGTGAGGTTGCTCGACTGGGCGAGTTCAGGTCGGGTCGTTTTGTATGACTAGGGCGCCCGTATCAGTTTTGCTAAGTTGTGACTGCCCGGGTGCCTTATGCACGTTTGGGTGCCCCATTTGTTGTTTTCTCCCTTGTGGCATCGTTCGTCGGTCCGTTTCGTTTCGCACCATGTGAGGTCGCTCGACCGGGCGCGTTCGAGTCGGGTCATTTTGTTCGAGGGTGCCCATATCAGTTTTGGTAAGTTGTGACCGCCCAGGTGCCTTGTGCATGTTCGGGCTGCTCGTTTTCCGTTTGTTCCCTTGTGGCATCGTTCGGTCGGGCGCGCCGTGTGAGGTCGCCCGACCAGGCGCGCTCGGGTCAGGTCGGGTCGTTTCTTTCGAGGGCGCCCATATCAGTTTTGCTAAGTTGTGACTGCCTGGGTGCCTTGTGCACGTTTAGGCAGCCCGTTTACCATTTGCGGTTTTCCTTGTGTACGTTTGGGTGGCCCGTTTTCCATTTGATCCCTTGTGGCATCATTCGTTTGCGCGCGCCGTGTCCTGCCGTGTGAGGTCACCCGACCGGGCGCGTTCGGGTCGAGTCGTTACGTTCAAGGGTGCCTGTATTAGTTTTGCTAAGTTGTGACTGCCCGGGTGCCAGCTTGTGCACATTCGGGTGGCCCGTTTTCCATTTGATCCCTTGTGGCATCGTTCATTTGGGCGCACCGTGTTACGCCATGTGAGGTCGCCCGACCGAGCGCGTTTGGGTCGGGCTGTTTCGTTCGAAGGCACCCGTATCAGTTTTTCTAAGTTGTGATCACCGCTCGGGTGCCTTGTGCACGTTTGGGTGGCACGTTTTCTGTTTTCTCCCTTGTGGCATCGTTCGTTCAAGTGCGTCGTGTCACGCCATGTGAGGTTGCCCGACCGAGCGCGTTCAGGTCGGGTTGTTTCGTTCGAGGGCGCCCGTATCAGTTTTTCTAAGTTGTGACCGCTCGAGTGCCTTATGCACGTTCGGGTGGCTCATTTTCTGTTTGCTCCCATGTGGCATTGTTCGTCAATTCGCTTCATGTCGTGCTGTGTGAGGTCGCTCGACCGTGCGCGTTTGGGTCGGGTCGTTTCATTCGAGGTCGCCCGTATCAGTTTTGCTAAGTTGTGACTGCTTGGGTGCCTTGTGCACGTTCGGGCAGCCCATTTGCTGATTGCTCCCTTGTGGCATCGTTCGATCGGGTGCGGCGTGTCGCGCCGTGTGAGGTCGCCCGACCGGGCGCGTTCGGGTCAGTCGGGTCGTTTCATTCGAGGCTACCCGTATCAGTTTTTCTAAGTTGTGACCACCCGGGTGCCAGCTTGTGCACGTTTGGGTGGCCCGTTTGCCATTTTCTCCCTTGTGGCATCGTTCGGTCGGGCGCGTCGTGTCGCGCCGTGTGAGGTCGCCCGACCGGGCGCGTTTGGGTTGGTTCGTTTCGTTCGAGGGTGCCCGTATCAAGTTTGCTAAGTTCTGACCACCCGAGTGCCTTGTGCACGTTCGGGCAACCCGTTTACCATTTTCTCCCCAGTGGCATCATTCGTCGTGTCGCGCCATGTGAGGTCGCTGTGTCGCGCCGTGATCGGACCTTGTCGTGCGAGGCCGCCCAAGGAAACACATTCCTGGCGCCCATGTGATGGCACCCAATTAGATGGAAACGAGTTCGGGTTAGGTCAGGTTGGTTCGTGTTGTATTGTAATTAAGGGCACCCAAGGAAACACGTTTGGGCGGGTCGGGTCAGGTCATGTCGTGTGAGGCCTCCCAAGGAAACACGTAGGTAGGTAGGTAGGTAGGGTGCCCCTACCTCCCATCTCCATATAGAGTAATTTGGTCACATAATCTTTCTTCTATGATACTGGTTCCATCTCTCTCTTAATTCCTATCTCTTGTCCTTCTTCTCTCTCCCTTTCTCTCCTTATACCTCCCTCTCTCTTCCCAAATCTCCCTCTCTCTCTCTCTCTCTCTCTCTCTCTCTCTCTCCCCTCCAATCCTCTCACTATATCCTTGTTACATTGAGACGCAAATAATAAGCAACTAATGTACACAAATAGAGACCAATGAAACTATCATCTTAACCCCTAACCCATTTAACCCCCTAAACCTCTAAACCCCTAACCCATTTAACCCCTAAACCATTAACCTCTAAACCCTTAACCCCTAACCCATTTAACCCCCTAAACCCCTAGTAAACCCTTAACCCATTTAACCCCCTAAACCGGCCTAAACCTATAAACCCTTAACTGCTAACCCCTTAAACCCTAAACCATTAAACCCTTAACCCTAACCCCTTAAACCCTAATTCCCAACCCCTAACCCATCTAACCCCATAAAACCTAACCCCATTAGCCCTTAACTTCTAACCCCTAAAATCCTTAACTACTAAATCCCCTAACCCCTAAACCCCTAACCCATTTAACCCCCTAAACCTTAAACCTATAACCCCTTAACCCCTAACCCATTAAACCCTAATTCCCAACCCCTAACCCATTTAACCCCCTAAACCATAAACCTCTAAATCCCTAACCCATTTAACCCCTAAACCCTAAACCTCTAAACCCTTAACCACTAACCCTTAAACCCTTAACCCCTAACCCATTTAACCCCCTAAACCCCTAACCCATTTAACCCCCTAAACCCTAAACCTCTAAACCCTTGACCCCTAACCCCTCAAACCCTATTTCCCAACCCTAACCCATTTAACCCTCGTTTTTTGGTTTCTCCCTTATGCCTTCCTTCGGTCGTCCACGCCGTGTTGGACCGTGTCAGGGCGACCGACCAAATCTTTCACACTCCTTAAGTACCTCTTGTGACCGCACGGGTGCCTTGTGCACATTCACCCGGCTAGTTTTATTTTTGCTCCCTTATGCCTTTGTTCGGTCGGGCACGCCATATTGTGAGGGTGCCTGCCCAAACGCATTCAGGTCAGGTCGGGTCATTTCGTTTGAGGGTGGCTGTATCAAATTTGCTAAGTTGTGATCGCACGGGTGCCTTTTGCACGTTCATGCAGCCCGTTTTCCATTTTCTCCCTTGTGCCTTCGTTCGGTCATGCACGCTGTGTCGCGCCATGCCCAAATGCGTTCGATTTGGGTCGTTTCGTTTGAGGGCAGCCGTATCAAATTTTCTAAGTTGTGATCGCATGGGTGCCTTGTGCACGTCTGTGCGGCCCGTTTTTCGTTTACTCCCTTGTGCCTTCGTTCGATCGGGCGCGTCCTGTCGTTTCGTTTGAGGGCGCCCGCCCAAACCCGTTCCCTAATCCCTAATCCCTTAACTACTAACTCATTATTCAACCCCTAACCCCTAAATGCACCTAAATCCCCTAACCCCTAACCCCCAATCCCCTAAGCCCTCCAAATTCGACGAATTAGCTTTGAAGAAGTAATTGTTTTCTGCAATATAGTTTGTAAGTTATTTAAATAGAGGTATCTTCTCTAGAGTTCTTTTTTAGATCCACAATTTCATTTACTCATTTTTGAACAAGGTGTATGACACTCTTCCTATCTATGGGATTTTTATCTTGAAGCTCATTATCTATACGAGTATTTGTTGCTTCAAGGGTTTCCTAAACCTCTAAACCCCTAACCCATTTAACCCCTAAACCATAAACCTCTAAACCCTTAACCATTAACCCCTAACCCATTTAACCCCCTAAACCCTAAACATATAACCCCTTAACCCCTAACCCATTAAACCCTAATTCCCAACCCCTAACCCATTTAACCCCCTAAACCGTAAACCTCTAAACCCTTAACCTCTTTAAGAGCCCGCTTTGTAGCCTCCACAATCTTGAATGTCACAAATGCAAATCCCCTGGATTTGTTGGTATTCTTATCATATGAAACCGAACCTTCTTCTATCTCTCCATATTTGGAAAAAACTTCTAAAAGCTTATCATTGGCCGTGTCATATGAAAGACCACCAATGTAAAGTTTCTTTTGAGCCTGATCTGTAGTTTGACCAGGACCTGTGCTTGCCATGTCTGCCAGATTTCTTACAGTAATCCTCCCATCAATAGTCTTGCTAGGCTCTTTCAATGCCCTTTGAGCAGAATCCATGTGCTTAAATGTGACAAAGCCAAATCCTCGTGACTTTCCTGATGTCTTATCCATAATAAAAACACCTTCTTCAATCTCCCCATACTGTTCAAATGCATCACATAGGGTCTGTGAAGAAGTATCCCAAGCCAATCCACGCACAAACATCTTCCGATGAGCTGGATCCTTGCTTGCAACATCTTTAATTTCTTCTGCAATTGCAGGGTATGAAGAACCTGCATTGACCATCAAAGAGATCAATTGCTCTTTGTTCAGTGGCTCCAACAGCGAGTGTAGATCATCCTTATTTATTATAGAAAATGTATCTAATTTGAATGAATGAATACATAGATTACTATCATTAAAGAAAAAAAATGTAAATTTCACTTTTAAAGTAATACTTAAAAATAAGGAAAAAATAATACATAAATTATAAAGAAAAAATATTAAAAAAAAAGAGATTAAAACTCCAAATATTTAAAATACAACATAATTTAATAGTGTAAAGTTTAAAACTCCTTTTAATAAAGCATGATGATTTAGTAGGGTAGAAGGATTACTATATGCAAAAATAAGTCCATTATTTACTCATATAATTTTAATTGCTTCTCAAAAAGATATGTTTTATTTTTTTTATTGTAAATATTTTTAAACAATCGAAATAAACAAACATTTAATTATTTAGAAATTATTATAATTATTAAAATATATATATTTTTAAATTAATTTGAGTAGCCTTAAAAAAACACACGTGTTTCATTTCAAAATGTCAAAAATTTTGAAATATCAAAAGTTTTATTTTCCCTTTTTCATGTCCCTCCAGTTGCATGGTTTGTCCAGGGAAGGAGGGATAATGTGGCCATACTGTACTCGCCGGTTTTGAGGAAGGATGCAGCCATACTATTGCAGGTTTGGAGGAAGGATGCGGGAGATTTGTGCCCTGAGCCGTGCTCATGGATCTGGCACCATGGACAGTGTGAGGATCTCTGCATTGCTCTCAACTCCACAACTCCAAAAACAGGTACTCTTATTCTTCAATACAACAAGAATTTTGGTTGGCGTTTTAGTTTTTTTTTTCAGGATCTTGTCTCATGGGTCTGCTTGTAATTTGTTCTATTGGGACTGCAACCCATTACCAACCCGATCTGATGAAACAAATGCATAGTGGCCTCTGTGGGAGCTTATAAGCCTGATCCATAGGTGTCTTTTCCTTGGATCTGCCTCTCCAGGGAAACAATACCCAACTGCGATCTCGATCTGGGTTTTGATCCCTAGCTGGAACTTATATTACCTGCACTATTTTTATCCCTAGCTGGAACATCCTGTACTTGCATCATGAATATCTTGAAATTTTGGAAATTTCAGTAAACAATCTGTATTGGAAATATGGAAATATTGACTTGCCACTGCATAAACAGTTAATATGGAAATCATTTTTGGCTGCATCTGTAAAGAGAGTGCAACAAATTACTTTGAGTCTTCCATTTCATATGGACGTTCCAAATTCTTTGTTTTCCTGCGAATGCCTCACTTTTTTGGAGCTCACGGATTTTGATTTCAAACTACCTTCAGAATTTTTCGGTTTCAGATACCTTAGAACCTGTTTTCTATCAGATGTCTATATTATTGATGATATGCTCGAGCAGCTTGCAGCAAAATACCCTCTTCTTGAAAATTTGAGAGTTGGATCGTGTACTATGGGCCTGAACACTTTGAAAATTTCTTCTCAGAGTCTCAAGTATTTTAATTTTTCGGGAAATCGCCATAAAATCCCACTGACATTAACAGTGAATTGCCCGAAGTTGGTGAATGTTACAATACACAACTCAATGTTGAGTTTGGAGCTAAATTCTTGCGGGGATCTGCATTTTTCCACAACAGTGGAGTATTCACGTGCCTTCGCTCACAGTACTTGGCCATTTTTCCAATATCGAAGAACTCTCCATGGAAAGCAATTCTTTTGAGGCAACAAGTCCAGCTACATAAAGCTTGACCCTCCCACTATTGGCAAATCTCAAGAAAGTGCGTATAAGGGTTTCAGGGTTGGATGAGGAGGAAATTGCTTTGATCAGCCGCCTTTTCAGAAATTCTCCTTCTCTGCAGAGTATTAGGAGCATTATTGAAATGAAATCATGGTCTAGAATGTAAATAACTTCACTTGTTAATGTCAGATGCATTTTTTCAAAAAGCAAAAGCTTGGTTTCAAAATTATCAATAAACCAAGGTGCAACAAGACCCTAATTCTGTTTCAATTTTTTTGGTCTGTCTTTCTGTTTGATTTTAGGGTTGGACAGTTAGAGCTGCATAAGAAATTTCACGTGGGACATTCATTTGTGAATACCTTGGAGAGGTCTTAAATGATCAAGAAGCAAATAAAAGAGGAGAAAGGTAAATTTTTATCTTGTATTAAATTTTGTTTTCCTATTTCTTCATCATAAATGGTTCTCTAAATGAATGCACCTATTGCTTACTGCCACTGCTTTTCTTGTTTGTTCTAAATTACTACTATTCAGGTATGACAATGAAGGATGTAGCTACCTATATGATATTGACGCCCATATTGATACAAGTGATTTGATTGATGGTGTACAACCATATGTTATTGATGCTACCAAGTATGGGAATGTTGCACGCTTTATAAATCACAGGCAACACGCATCATTCTGCTTTCTTAGTTGTTTTATAACTTTTAAGAATAAGTTTGCATATTGAACATAATATTCCTAAAATCAATTTTTCAGGGGCCGAATGTCACTTTTGTACTGGGTTTTTCTTTTCAGTGGCACCAGATTCTTTCCGCTTCAACCATGGGACTAATATCTTTTATGTTCGTCTTGGATCTCTTGTAAAGTTTGGATTACTTACACAGGTAAGATTTTCTATTTCCATGGAGTGGTTTGGAACAAACAGTATGCTTGTCTACAAAGGAAATGTGATGCATCATACTTGTGTTGCCATTGTGGGTGGAAACCATACCTCTCCAAGGTTTTGTACTTGTTAATCTCTTCTTTGATCCCTGCTTGGCTCAATCTATCCTTTATAATCTCATTTTTCAAGAAGAATAGAGACTCTTGTCATCTGATGGAAGCAGAATGCCTCAAAATATGTACTTTGTATATTGTGTGTAGTACCAAACAAAGTGAATAAATATCCATTTCCATTCTTTGATGGCCATAAATGCCACAAGCAGCTCCAGTAAGCCCATTGCCACTTTGCATCTTTGTTTGAATGTTCAGTTCAAAGTTCTGGAAGCTTTCATGGTCAAGGATGCAACTACTATGATACCTTATGATCCATAAATGAGGGACTTATAGCCCGCCCACTCGCTTGACCAACACGGATCCTCTGCGGAAGTTTGTTTATGATGAACCTCATACTTGTACAGAGCACTCTATGAGGGGCCAATTTGAAAATCAACAGTTCATCCCATGGCCTCCATAGCTTGCTTGCAGCTCAGGTATAGTTCAGAAATATACATTCTCACTCAAAAATCTTATTTTAGTTTAAGCCAGGCGAAATTTTGATGGCCATGTTTACAATTGCAATGAAATCGAGTGTTGTGTATACAGGATTTCATGATCTGTTACTGCTCGAAGAGAATTTTACAATTAGGTATTAAAAGCAATTCCTCTGACACAAATTGGTATTAACAGTAGCTTGAAAACCATCAATAGCAGTCCTGTCTAATTTGACGTCAAGAGAATTGTAGTACCCAATTAAAAAATTTTATGTTAGAATAAACAAAGCTTTAATGTTGGCAATTGGGTTCTTCTAGTCTCGTGGGACGAATACTTCAGGACCTCGGACCTCTAACAATGCTTGCTTTTGGAAGATTCATAGGATTTCGAGAGTGATTAGGCATCCATGTTTCGATTCTCGCTGTTATTATTGCTCAGATAGAAGCAAGGTTCATTCTTGATGGAGAGAGAAACCCACTATAAGCAGGTTCACTTCAAAACTTTCTCATATGAACCTGCAACCTCAAAATTAAAATTAAAGCTACAGATTCATAATTCAAAACCGATCCTGGGACCTGTGGGTTATGGCCCACTCTGCTTCCACTGCGCCACTTCCATGCTCACACATGTATCTGAAGTACATAAGACCATAAAACAACGTTTAATGGTCTTAAGCCAACCAACGTTGGCTCCCCTCTTTTCACCTTAGAACCCAATGGTTTAGTCTTCGTCAATGAACTATTAATTTCGCATCCTTAAAACAATGAACCCTTTTCTATCCATCCAATAGTCCTCAATCCATATTTTAAACCTTTATCAATGTAATTCCGAACCCAACCAGCAATAAAACTTCATATGGAATAACATTATAATCCTCAAGATTCAAAAGGATTGAACCGCATCGTATAACATAATGGGTCCACCATTGTTTCAAACCCGAGCCATTTAATTTTGTGATGACCGTCGATCTTCATCCATGTTCGATCGGACGACAGTCGCACTTTTTTGAGGACAGGTATTTAACACAAATAAAAAGTGTGAAACAGGTGGTATCGAGCTTGTGACGTGGCTCAATTCCATAGGATCGCATTTTTTTTCAACAAACCACCCTGGGCCCAAAGGCGGTGCGAAACTGGCAGTATGGTTTCACAAAACCGCTTACTTCAAAATGCTACACACAGAGCTTAGACGCATAAGCTTTCACACTATCTTCAAATGAAACCATTCATCTCTATCTTATGATGCAAATCGACCTCATCGATTCGGTTCAACCAAACCGAATTCGATGCCAATTTAACCACACCCAATTGCAAATTAAAACTCTAACGATATTGGATCGGACTCTACAAAACAGAGTTTCAATACATTCCAATAATCATAGATTTAGAATCATTACACTCCTTCATAACATCATCGATTTCCTGTATGTTGGCTTCAACACAGAAATCGACATCGATTTCTTCCAATCGATTCCTTTCTCAATTCCATTCAGCAATTCTTAAGACAGGTTATAGTAATAGAAAATGAACTCTGAAAAAGACTAGAACCTCAGCAATTCCCATTCAATGATATTATATAAACATATATTCCCACAAGTTACCAGGATTGTGATGGCATTATAATAGTCACAGAGAATTTGTAAGACTCCTTTGTGTCTTGTCCGTCTGCAATAGCCAAATGGTCATCATAACATTTAGCATTTAAACAAGGCCTCGTAATGTAATTTTAATAACAATTGCACACCTTTTATGAATGCTCATAATTTGAATTCGGAGCCGAATCTGACATGCGAGCTCTCCTTGTCTATGTTGGGAGAGATCTCCATGACGTAAATTTTTTGATTTATTGTTTTCTAGTGAAATATAAGATTCAGAGCCCAGTCAGAAAACAAAATCAATTGGGAGGAGCATTGGAAGACTCAGGGTAGCCTTTTATCCACACCTGTAAGAAAATGTTGGGTCCACATAGAATCCATAGGAAAATGGTTTCCCATAAATATCAGGGCATACATGAATTATGTCAACATGCATCAACAAGGGATTTCTGCAATGCATGACAATGGAAAACGTAGAGAGAATCAAATGCTTGTGTTTGGTCCGTATTTTTCCTTTTTGCAGAAATTTGTGAAATCCCAGTGTCTCAAGGAGAGCCCACAAGCCTGTTGTTTTGCAGAGTCTGACAAATTTGTAAGAGGAAGAAACAAGGAGCAAGATGGCCAGTGTTGGAGCTGAGGTGGGGCTTCTGAATTTTTTCTCTCAAATTTAATATTTCCAGCATAATGGCACTATGATAACTTTACCAAATGGAAAAAATCCCCAGCAAAGTATATTTTTTTAAACCATAACAGTAAAATATTTATTATATTAAAAGGGTGTCGCTAATTCTAACCCTGATACACAAAAAGACAGTTTCAGAGCTCAGATTTAAACAGCTCTTTGATACCACATAGCAATGTTTACAACGGACTGAAATGAGTGTTCCAGCCTTTCCTGCATGTAGTCTGTTTAACAAAAACCCCTGGTATCCTGATGACTCTACAAAACATGACTGTTGGTGAAAAACATGAAGGCTATTTGCCTCATTCTCATCGATATCTGAATTGGAGGTAGTGTTGCTGCTCAATATTCATCAATTCCTTGAGCTAGCTGTTGGTGAACTGTCTCTTCTTCCTTGAAGTCAGCTTGGGTAAAGTTGACTAAAACCTTGTTGTTTGAGGTTGAGGAGAGAGTATCCTTCCGAATATTAAGTGCCAAATTTCTCTGCATATTGCATGGGCTTTCATAATATTAATCGTTTGTTTTTGTTGAACCAGAAAATTCATTATGGCTGTATGTTGAGGAACACAGAGATGTTTGTTCTCAAGCACTTTGGTTTTGACTGAGAGAAAGGAGGTCCTGTTCGACCTAATGTAATCTTCACGCCTTCTCAATTCCCTCTTTAATTTCAACACTTCCCTGCAGATTAAAATTACAGTTACCGAATTTAGCAAAACCTGACCAACTAAGACAGAAATTCAAAAGCTTGAGTCATCTGGTGAATTATTCAGTTTAGTTCATTCAAAAAAGTCATCCAATTTAAAATCAGGGCTCTGTAAATAAGTCATTTCATATGCAAGAATAACATCAGATTAGCCCACAGCAGAGGTATTGAAGCTTTGTATGGCCCTCCATTCTCTTTGAAAATTTGTATGGGAACGTAAATTAAAGAGGTGGCCACCCTCGACCATTAATTCAATTAAACCAAAAACATGCTTTAACACTCGGTATATAATCGTGTCAACTCCAATAAGTTAAATAGCCACCATGTCTCCACCATGATCCAATCTAGATTACTGTTTCATTTAAAAAAAAAAAATTTAACCCGCCGTCGGTATACCGACACTTTATAATCGTCGGTCTTCTGACAACCTGAACGTTTTTCCCTTTTCGTTGGTCTTGCAACGTTCCATTTAAAAAAAAAAAATTAAATGTTCGTCACTATTGCGACACTTCTTCCTGGCGTCAGTCTTGCGACGCTTTTGAAAAGCGTCGATATTGCGACACTTCGGCAAAGCGTCGGTCTTCCGACACCTTTAAAAAGCGTCGGTATTGCGACACTTTAATAAGCGTCAGAAGAGCGACGTTCAAAGCATCGGACCACATATCGTCGGAATTGCGACAGTTTAGAACCGTCAGAAGAGCGACAGTTTACAAACATCGAAAGAGCAACGTTCAAAACGTCGGACCACATATCGTCAGAATTGCGACAGTTTACAAACGCTGAAAGAGCGACGGTTTGTAAGACGTCGGAAGAGCGACGGTTGTTTGGAAACGTCAGAAAAAGTGTCGGTATTGCGACACTTTGGAAAAGCATCGGAATTGTGACGTAATGGCTAACCACGTTTTCTCCGGCCTCGAGTTGTCGCTCTTGCGATGACGATGTGTCGGAATAGCGACGAAGTGGCTGTCGGAAATTTGGGCCAAATTTTCTAGTGTATAATTTTATTTAATCTCCTTAAATTTTATTTTATTTTATTTTTAATTTTTTTTATTTAATATAAAATAAATTATTATTAAAATATTTATAAAGCTTCACCATCATCATCATGTACTTAATGTGGAAAATATAGATGTTAAAATATTTGCTCTATTTCAAGAGTTGAAAATTATTAATTAACATAATTGTTATTATTTGAAATTTAATTCAATTAATGCATCAAGTTTCAATTAATACATAAAGTCTTAGTGTTGGCCGGATAAATCGATCTTGTGGACAAGATCGATCTCCCTAGTGTCAGAAGACAATCTAGCAACAAACGAACAACTAAGTTTGTCTTTCTCTAAATATATTTGTTTTACAAATAAATGCTATAAAGGTGTCGATCCTACCTTAGATCCAAATGCTTATTTGCAGTCGTAGTGCGTTCGTCGCATCAATAATTTTTCCGTCGCAACAAAAGTTCTTCCGTCGCAACAAGAGTTCTTTCGTCACAACAATAATCCTTCCGTTGCAACAAGAGTTCTTTCGTCACAAGAAAGTGTTGTCTTTCGTCGACCTGCAATCACAAACAAACAATTATTAAATAGCACCTGTATAACAAATAATTATAAAACATACATATCATAGTGATTAAGGAATCTATGAAATAAACAATCAAACGACAGCTTATTGAAACAAACAATCGAACGACAATTTATTGAGAAAAACAAAACTTGATTGTATTAATATTAAAATAACAGAAGAACCTTACAACCTTATCCTTGATGTTGAACAGGCCTTCCCGGGGTTCGAAGCAGGAGTCTCCTCTACTTTGATAAGTCTTGCACTCTTCCTCTAGGAGCACATAGAGGTATGCGATCTTTCCTCTCAAAAGCTCAGCAGAAAGAAGTCTAAATCTCAACAACACTTCAACTCAATCACCCATAAAGCTTGAACTCTAATTCTCAATCTCCAAAATCTAACCATTTGAGGCTACCCAATGCCTCCTTTTATAGCGCAGATGAGGAGGTTAGGATTCCACCTTTGAAGGGATAGAATCCTCCTTCAAAGGGATAGACTCCTCACATCAAGGGATTAGTTCCTTAAGGTGAGGGATACATGCACCTTATCAAAGCGTACTCATCCCCAAAAATTCTTAACTAGAACCTTATAGAATTGACCTCAAACCAACTTTTTAAATTCACTTTCTCTCCTTTTTGAGTTTGGAGGGGGTACGCAGGCATTCTTAAGGAAAACTGCATTCTGGAACGCAGGTAAGCCATGCATTACCTACGTACCCAAGCTAGGAACGTAGGTAGGCTTCATGTTACCTACGTACCCATTCTTTCAAAAGTTTTTAGGGTTTTTCTTCTTGTTTCAAGGCTTGACATGAGGAGTAAAGGTTGTAAGACTTGCAGAGGAGGTATGTATGAGTGTTAATGAGCTCATACAGTTAGCAGAATGTCAAGGTGACAGTTTTTAGTGTAACAGATTGCCCCCTAAAGTGCGAATTCTGGAATAGATGAAGATGAAGTCTGTCATATATGAAGAGTGAAGCACTTTATCATTTCAAGGATCATCCTATGGACACCCTGGTCGGAACCTGTAAAAACATTCAATGCAAAATATATATATGTAATCATATCATCGCTGAGGTAGGCATTCCCATACTCAGATCAAAAACTAACTAAACTTGTTCTGATACAAAAATGATTTTAATATTACATCAATAGTGTAGACACAGCATGGGCACAACCATCTGTAATGAATAGTCTACTGTATAATAATAAAACTCCTCGCGGCCTGGATGGTGGAAACTAGATCCAGGGTCTTGATTTTCGTTTCTCGAACCAATACGATTCTATCCATGTGAATAAATGTGTCGAAGTCGAACATGGTATAAACCACTTGATTACCAGTCAATGATGTGAACTATTAACAAGTGTGAGAGTAACCACCAGTAATGTCAATGGCTCTCAAAGTACTCGGTACAATCCATGAAATGTGAATGAATGAGCTGAAGTCGAACATCTCACGGAATCATTCGATCGAAGGTCAATGATGCAACCTATCATCGAAAGCGAGAAACCTGCGATTGAGCCATGCAGATTTCAAGGTACTGACGATTTCTGGATCAACTTCCTAGATAATGAGCTGTCGTCGATAGAAAGTGATCCGTCGTAGGCAAGCCCACAACACGAAATCATAGATCAAGTTTTGAAGAAATATATTGGCAAGGACTGACTCAGGGATGGTCAAAATGGAAGACAAATATTTCACAAATGAATGGTTTGTTTGAACTGTCCTCTTGAACACATAACGACACTGCAGATGGTTTGGTGACAATTGACCCAAAGCTAATACCCAGAAACCGGCTGAAGACTTTCAATGTGGTTTGATTAACTGTTAGGAAAAGGATTTCCCAACCCAGGTGGACAAAAAGTGTCGTGTTCAAGAGTGGTTAACGGTTTTCCGAATAATCAAAATGTAACAAACAGGTTCGTTTTTCTCTCTTTCCCCCCACCATTTCTGGCAAGTACCTCTTTATTTTTGACAAGCTTGAGGAGGATAACATTTGCTTGTTTATAAGCTCATCCTTCGGATGAGTCCAACTTAGTTTAAGATTCAAACCCTAAGAAGGAGTGGTTCGTTCCTGTTGAAAATTAAACAGGTCCTTTACTGTTAAGTTTTAACGAGTCCAGTATAGGAGAAACTCGGTGTTTTTCAGTTTTAGGGAGTCAGAAGAAAAACTTAAGAAAACTCCATTGGTGTACTTTTTCGTAAATTTAGTCTCTCGAGCCCGAAAAAGGATAAAATAATGCGGGAGAGAACTCTATTGACCGTAATTAGTCAACGTATACCTTTTTCGTAAATAGTCCATTTCAGTCCGTAAAAGGGGTAAACTTATACTAAAGGGACGATCATTCATTTACTTTAACGAGTTCGAATAATCAAGTACTCGGCAATCTTTTCATGTTTAGAGAGTCTGAAAAGGGCTTAAAAGAGGACTCCAATGTTTCGCTTTTTCGTAATTTTCAAGAGTCCGAAAAAGTGATAAAAGTATACTCAGTAGTTTCACTTTTTCTGTAAATTTTAACGAGTTCGAAAAAGGGATAAAAATGTACTCATGTGGCCGACTTTCAATTTAATTTACGAGCAGGAAAAGACGGAAAGAACTCGGCATTTTCATGTGTTTTACGAGAATGAAAAATAGCAAAATAATCTCGGGATTTTCATGAGTTTAACGAGTCTTGAAAATAACCAAAATTGACTCAAGATAGGTTTCATTTTTACAAAAGCTTGAAACAGAGAAAAACTATGCTTCAGAGTGGTTTCATTTTTACACAAGCTTGAAACAAAGAGAAAACTGTGCTTGATGCCCCCTAAGCGTAACTGCTAGAGCGCATGCCCCCCCAACTTCATTTCATTCAACTAAGTACACTGCTGGTAATTAATAGCTGGATGGAATGAAGGTTCATTTACGAGATCATATGAAAGACCCAACCTAAAACTGTAAGAAAATTATGCAAAAACTGAAATAACTAACCTAAATATATGACTTAAAATTTACGAGATCTAGTCAAAGACTTGACTCAATTAGGGGAAGATTTGTTTCATTTTTTAACGAGCTTGACACAGGAAAATAACTATGCTCATGGCAACGTGTTTCATTTTTTAATGAGATTGACACAGTAAAAGGAACTATCCTCGTATCTACTTTCTAAAATATACCTATATAACCTACTGATTCATTTTTTTTAATGAGGTTGACACAGGAAAAGAATTGTCCTCATACCTGATTCATTTTTTAACGAGCTTGACTTAGTAACAAGAACTATCCTCTGACCAACTGATTCATTTTTTAACGAGGTTGACATAGGAAAAGAACTATCCTCATACCTGATTTATTTTTTAACGAGGTTGACTTAGTAACAGGAACTATCCTCTGACCAACTGATTCATTTTTTAACGAGGTTGACACAGGAAAAGAACTATCCTCATACCTGATTCATTTTTTTAACGAGGTTTAGTCAGTAACAGGAACCATCATCATAAACTACTTATTTCTAATCTATCAATCTACTCTCTACAATGTACCTACTGTTTCATTTTTTAATGAGGTTGACACAGGAAAAGAACTGTCCTCATCGTCGACTGATTCATTTTTTAACGAGGTTGACACAGTAAAAGAACTATCCTCTGACCACTGATTCATTTTTTAACGAGGTTGACACAGTAAAAGGAACTATCCTCGGACCAACTTATTCATTTTTTAATGAGGTTGACACAGTAAAAGGAAATCTCCTCGGCCCACTGATTCATTTTTTAATGAGGTTGACACAGTAAAAGGAACTATCCTCCGACTCACTGATTCATTTTTTAATGAGGTTGACACAGTAAAAGGAACTATCCTCACTCCACTGATTCATTTTTTAATGAGGTTGACACAGTATAAGGAACTCTCCTCACACTCACTGATTCATTTTTTAACGAGGTTGACACAGTAAAAGGAACTATCCTCGCACTCACTGATTCATTTTTTAACGAGGTTGACACAGTAAAAGGAACTATCCTCGGACTCACTGATTCATTTTTTAACGAGGTTGACACAGTAAAAGGAACTATCCTCACACCATTGATTCATTTTTTAATGAGGTTGACACAGTATAAGGAACTCTACTCACACTCACTGATTCATTTTTTAACGAGGTTGACACAGTAAAAGGAACTATCCTCGCACTCATTGATTCATTTTTTAACGAGGTTGACACAGTAAAAGGAACTATCCTCTGACTCACTAATTCATTTTTTAACGAGGTTGACACAGTAAAAGGAGCTATCCTCGGACCTACTGATTCATTTTTTAACGAGGTTGACACAGTAAAAGGAACTATCCTTAGAAACTTGATCATGGCTTCCAACTGGAAGAAACACATGTCAATGGACACACCTTGACCATGGCTTCCAAGAGGTCTTCATAAGAAGGAAGAATAGTTCTCTGGAAGGAACACATGTCAAGGGACTCAAAAGGGATAAGAACATCGCGTTAAAATAATCCCATAGAGTTTTCCATGTCAATTATCGGATCTAAGTCAAAGGAAGACAAGCAAACAGTGAGAGGTTCGCTTACATCGGTAATTGAAAACATGGGACTAGTTGCCACATAATTAACCCGTGGAGGGGTAGATACCACTTTCGTATGAGGAACATTCAGGGATGTCGGATTATTGGTAGTCGAATCAAGACTAGGGAACGAACGCTGGTCTATAGTCACAATATTTTTATTCTGAGGGAAAGACATCACGCGAAAGAGTTTCGATACTACAGCTTTCATTGCATAGACATAGTCTCGCCCAAGGAGTAAATTGAAATCCAAGGGGCCTCAAACTACCATAAGATCAATACAGACAGTTTTACCTTCCAAAGTAATAGAAAAATTAGGAAGGATACCTAAAGGTTCACTAATGGTTCTGTTAAAAGCTTTCAGATTCTGCGTAATAGGCACAAGCTAAGGGGAACCCAAAGCTTTCCAAACAGTTGAGGATAAAATAATAACAAAAGAACCTTCATATACCTGTGTGCAGTGTATGTCCCTACCACCAAACTTCACAATGATTTGGAAAGGGATGGAGGAAGGAATACGAGGTTCTGTCAGTCTATTCCAATCAAAGGAAAAGACCTCAGTACTTGGAGGGGGTTCTGTAGAAACAGGTGAAATGCCCCCCGGCGTAGAAGAGTCTGATGTAACAAGAAGAACCTGAGTTGTATGAATTTCACTCTCTACAGGGAGAATGGGATCGACCGAATATGAAATCGAATCGACCACTTGATCAACTAATGGATCATCAACCTGAGTGATATGAGTTTCACTCTCCAATGGAAGAGTGGGATCGACTGTACTTGAAATTAGATCAATCACTCTGTCAGTTGATGGTAGGTTGGAAGAAATTTTACGGTAACCAGTTGGAAATTCTTGCTGTGGAACAGTAAGGTTTTCCAACAATTTTGAGGCTTCATCCATGTGAGGGAAAATGTGAGTTTGATGACTCCCTTTTCATAACTTACAAGGAAACGTAACTTTACCCTTTTTCCCAGGAACCTGACTATCATTGGTTGATGGATCAACGGAAAGTTGATGAGATTTTTCTGACCACACTTCCAAGACTTTTGGAATACCAAGAAAATTGATAAGGAAGTGGTCACCCTTACAAAGCATGCAAAGGTATTTGGGTTTACGATGCATGTTGGAGGTTTCCTCAACACAACTAACACTTACAGCCATGGTTGGTTGGTTGACTTCTTTCTTATCTTGATTCTTCTTCTTCCCTTTCTTCTTCTTCTTAGCCACCTGGTTACCAGCGTCAAGGCTTTTACCAAGTGAAGAGGAAGAAATGGAGGAAGAAATATTAGGCGAAGAAGGTAAAGGGTCAACAGAAGGTTGGTGATGTTGAGATGGTGAACTCTATTGAGGTGAAGCATCCGGTTGAGGTGGAACAATTGGAGTATTCGGGGCCAAAGAAGTTGAAAATAACCATATTGGTAAACCTATTGTAAATCCAGGTAATGACAAAGTAGCCATATAAGGAGGACCAACATTTCCAAAGCAAGGACAAGTACTAGGATTCTCGTTAAGAGGGGCTCCTTAGTTGGTAAATTCCGAAACAGTTGCCATTATATTCAACTTCAGTGAATTTTATTAACAATTTAAAACTAAAATTCACAATTCACAATTCACACCTAACAATTAAAATTCACAATTCACACCTATGGTCTCTAAAAGTAAAAACAAAAAAATTAACACGCGCTATCAAATATAGGAGTCAAACCACACACAAACAATAGATTCTCGCACTAAAAACACTAGTTGGTGATGAAATCCAACATCGTAGAATTTTAATGCAGAAATGGCGGTTGGAACAGTTACCCCGACAACCTACTTAATGAAACAGACTGGCACAAGTTTCTTCGCAAAACCATCTCGAGTGAAGAAAACCCCCCAGAGAGTCCAAGTGAGTCTAGTCAACGTCTCCTCCAGGTACAGTGAGATCTTTCCTTCACCGTCACCTTAGGAAATAATTTTAAGATTATGGACACTAAGGTTACCAATAGTAACAAATACAACTGGGGGAAGAGTCTACGATCCGATTCCACGCACAAGGGAAGAGTAACAAAGCTCAATCCCCTTGAAGGCTCCTCAACATGGTTAATCCGAGGTTTATCGACAAGTGACCCCAGGCTCCTTGACAATGGTTAATCCGAGGTTTACCGTTTGTAATGCGTGCAAAATCTTCTATCTTTCCCAATGAAACAGAATTGATTGTCTCAAAGGTTCGAACATGATCTCATGATTGAATTCTTTAAGAGAAGCTTCCCAGATTGTACCAATTACAATTGGATTTATTTCCTACCGCAATATTTATCTACTTGTTTGTTTTAGTTGCTTTGGAAAGTTAACTACAACCTATTCCAAAGCACTAATCCTGAGCTAGATTGGTGGAAAGAGCCCTAAAAATGTAAAAATTACTAGATGAATTTTAATTAAGCGTTGTGTTATTTACGCTGTTATTACTCAAAAGGGTAAATGGATATGAAACCAATGGTGTTATGACCCGCCCCAAAACTGAATGCAATCAAATATGATAATGTAATCTTTTCAATTCGATGAATCCTAACTAAAGTAAGGAAAGAGTTTCCATCTACTTCCAACAATGCAAAAAATTGATCACTAAGAGAAAATATAACAAATTCTCTAATGCACTAATTTCATCAATAAAAACTAATGCAAATCAATCCCAATTTTTTTTTTAATATTTTTGTGTTTTTAAAACAATCATAAAAACATCTAAATTCAAATCAAAGAAAACTAATCTAAATCTACGATTGATTTTTCAGAATGTAAACTATGCAGTTGTAATCTATGCACAATTCATTTGAAAAGTATGCAAATGTAATCTATGCACATTTTTCATTCATATTCTGAAAATGAGAATTCTAATTATGCAAATGTGATCTATGCAAGATAATTCTCAAACACAAGATGATTCTAATGTAATCTAAGAACCAATCAAGTGGAAGTCAAGAAAATCGGGTGAGAGTTCCAAAGATCAAAAAACACTCAAAGGCGATTAACACTCATACACAATTTAGCAAAAAGATGCAAAATTGTGAAAAGACTGAGACAAACCTCCAAGTAATGACCAAAGGAAATCAAATTAAGAATTTCTCAAAAAAGAGACTCAAAACACCCAATTAACTTAATGGAGATTGATGAGATGAAAAATTGCTGAAAGAAATTCAGAAACAAGAGATTTTTGACAGAAAAATACAGATCTGGGTAGATGCTAAGAATCCTAAATCAAATCTAAACTAAACTGGAAAAAAGAAATCTGGATTTTTTCCAAAATTTTAACAGGGTCCGCAGGCTTCCAGAAGTAACAAGTGTGGTCCCGCACTGTTTACTCAAGGAAAGTGCGAAACTGCCCGCACTGTGCAAAAGAACAAAGTGCGGTCCCCAGAAAAGTTCAAGAAAAGCGTAAAAGATTTCAAAATTTTTAGAAACAGAGAAAACCTAAGCTACCCAGGCAGATATCCATCAATCAAAAACCAGGAAATTTTTTTCCTCAAATAAAAATAAAAGAGAACCAAAAACAACAAGTTCTTTCCCCAGTGGAGTTGCCAATTTGTTGGCCGGATAAATCGTTCTTGCGGACAAGACCGATCTCCCTAGTGTCAGAAGATAATCTAGCAACAAACAAACAACTAAGTTTGTCTTTCTCTAAATATATTTGTTTTACAAATAAATGCTATGAAGGTGTCGATCATACCTTAGATCCAAATGCTTATTTGTGGTCGTAAAGCTTCCATCGCATCAATAATCCTTCCATCGCAACAAGAGTTATTTCGTCGCAACAAGAGTTCTTTCGTCGCAACAATAATCCTTCCGTCGCAACAAGAGTTCTTTCATCGCAAGAAAGTGTCGTCTTTTGTCGACCTGCAATCACAAACAAGCAAATATTAAATAGCACTTGTATAACAAATAATTATAAAACATACCTATCATAGTGATCAAGGAATCTATGAAATAAATGATCAAACGACAGCTTATTGAAATAAACAATCGAATGACAATTTATTGAGAAAAACAAAACTTGATTGTATTAATCTTAAAATATACAGAAGAACCTTACAACCTTTTCCTTGATGTTCGAAAGGCCTTCCCAGGGTCTGAAGCAGGAGTCTCCTCTACTTTGATAAGCCTTGCACTCTTCCTCCAGGAGCACAAAGAGGTATGTGATCTTTCCTCTCAAAAGCTCAGCAGAAAGAAGTCTAAATCTCAACAGCACTTCAACTCAATCACACATAAAGCTTGAACTCTAATCCTCAATCTCCAAAATCTAACCATTTGAGGCTACCCAATGCCTCCTTTTATAGAGCAGATGAGGAGGTTATGATTCCACCTTTTAAGGGATATAATCCTCCTTCAAAAGGATAGACTCCTCACATCAAGGGATTAGTTCCTTAAGGTGAGGGATACATGCACCTTGTCAAAGCATACTCATCCCCAAAAATTCTCATCTAGAACCTTCTAGAATTGACCTCAAACCAACTTTTTAACATTACTTTCTTGCCTTTTTGAGTTTGGAGGGGGTACGCATGCATTCCAAAGGAAAACTACACTCTAGAACATAGGTAAGCCATGCATTACCTGTGTACCCAAGCCAGGAATGCAGGCAGGCTTCATGTTACCTGCGTACCCATTCTTTCAGAGGTTTTTAGGGTTTTTCTTCTTGTTTCAGGGCTTGACATGAGGAGTAAAGGTTGTAAGACTTGCAGAGGAGGTATGTATGAGTGTTAATGAGCTCATACAGTTAGCAGAATGTCAAGGTGACAGTTTTTAGTGTAACACTTAGCTCCAAGCAATACCTCTCTAATAATCCAAATCAAGTGGAAATTTGTTAAAGTTCAAGAGAATTGAGTTTTCTGAATAATTAATAACATGATTAACAAGGCATCTTTACTAAAATGTGGTGAATTAAGCTTAAAAGGAGGGGAGGTATATTAGTCTATCTCCTAAATTTTATATCATTAAATTTATTATAAGTCCTTAGCTCTTAATTATTTGTTACAAAAGTTCAATGGGGTGGTTCTATATCATAGTTGGCCATCAACACCCATTTATTATGCAATTCCTTCACACATATAATTGTTAATCTCATTAACCACTCTTGATCATGAATTTCTTTAAAATTGGGTTAATGGAACTAAAGCATCAGGAAATGTAATTTATTGTGGAACTATGGCTCACATTTCTATTGTGTTTAGGTTCAAAGTAAAATTTAACTTTGGATTTCTACCTTTTTAGACCTCTTGTAAAGATCTTATCTCTAGATTTTAGTTAGCTTTTTGCAACCTTGTCCGTGGCTCAATGGAGACAGGTGGACTTGAGCCAACCCTTGATTTGTGGTGTGCTTCTTGGTAGATCAATAACACAAGAATGTGAGGTTTCTCTCACGACATTCATGGTTCTCCAACGAGCTTCTATGGCTTGGTAATTTAGGGTTGCGATGTTGCACCCATAATTACTCAACTCTAATGGTTTCATTCTATGATAAAGGTCAACTTGTAATCTTTTGAATTCTCCCTTGTTGGAATGATAACCAAAATTTTGGATTTTTGGATAATCAAAAGGACCTATTTAGGTGTTATGTTGAGAGATCAATATGGAGCATGGGCATGGGCATGGGCATGTTGGAAGATGCCCTTTATGGAAAAAATCTACAATACAAATAATTGTGATAAGACAAGAGGCTTGTATTACCAGAAATAGAAGCTCAATAATTTGAGTAATTCGCACAGTGAAAACTTGGGATAAGACCATATATATTAAAGTCACATTTATTATGGATACCCTTCATAGCTAGAAATGGTGAATTGAGGAGTTACATGTTAAATGTGCAATTGATATAAAATTAAAATTGAAGATTTTATGACATTTTTTGCAAGCTAGTTTATGTCTTTTAGGCAATGGATCGTGATTGAAAAATCACACAAACAAAAGTGAATTTTGCAGATTTTTAACAATTAAAATGGAAAATAAGTAGCATCAAAACACAACAAATTGATGACAAATTTCACCCCTCCTGGGCTACGTCTTCGGGACCATCTTCTAATGGTGTCCCTTTTTATTATATGCTGAAATGTTCAAATACATCAACATATAATGCTCAACTTGCAAAAATAACACTATTATTGTGTCTAGAATGCCCAAAATCCCCCGTGTAGGCTCTTCTTGCACTCAAAGAGGATGAAAAATGGTGAAGATAGGCCTCTTTCTTCAATCTTCATGCAAAACGCTCTACAAAACTTGTTCCCTCTAAAAAATTGGTCAAAAAATGGTTCGTCAGTCTATTGGGAAGGCACTCAGTTGAAATTTCATAGGTCATGAGTTCGAGTTGTTCTTATTAGCAGGATTGATGTTTGAATTAATATCAAAATTAAATTAAAATTTTTTTTTTAATGGGTCGAGCCCTCCGTCCCTTTGTCTGCTATTCCTGTTGGCCATATGGAAAGATCAATGACCGAGGGGCGCAAGGCATAGACCACACACCTTTCTGGCCCCGCTATCGATCTCATGGCAATTGATATGACTATGCCTGGGGCACGGGAAGGATGCCACACGCCCCGCCCCTCCATGTCTCTCACTAGCAGTCGCGTGCATCCCATATAACTGCGAGCCATTTCTTAATTGTTGTGCCCCTTTCCTATGTCATCACCATTGTCTACGCCATGGTCACGGGTGGCTCATGTAACCAAGCATCAGAGCCACAGGTTGGCCCACCAGCTCGACATTATCACTAATGACAAAACCATATGTCAATTAATATAAACCCGTCACCCGCATTTAACAAGTGGCACTTGTGATGCACCAACAGGGTGTTGGTTTGGAAGAAGATAGGTTGTATGTTCAAATCATATAGAGGTTGGTCAGTTGACATAACCAATTTTTGGCCTCATCTGAAGTACCACATGGCACCCTGGGGATTGGGCCATGTGTCACTCCGTGATTATCCCATCCCAAAATACTTTCAACCACTAATAGTGTGCCGAATGGCATCACCAGACTGGTCCATGTGTCAAAATTTGATTGGTTCTCATACTGCCTAGTTAGCTGATGATGTCAACATGGTGTCATTGTACAAACTACCATGTGGCATCCGTACAGTGCTCAGTCAACCATGCAAGTTGACTTTTTAGTGGTTTGCCAAAAACTTTAGAACACAATAACTTCCTCATAAGATGTCAGATTGAGGCGATTCACGTGTCGTTGGAATCAGAACAATGATATCTACGATTTGGTGCTAGTTTTGGAATATTTTTATCACTTTCATTTTTAGCATATTTTTTATCCCCTGGATCATTCTTCCCCACTGGAAGCTTTTAGACCACCAAAAGTATATTTTTACTCCAAAGTAATTGAGGGTATAACTTCCTCACTTTATCGATCTCTATACACCTTGATTTGCTTGAATTGGTACCTTTGAGACCCACACGATGATACTCCACATTACCTCTATGTGAAGTCCTTATCCTCCTGTCAAAATTGAGTCTTCCTCCAACTCATTTACATATTCAGGAGAAAAATATTCTACACAGGGAATATGAACATTCTGTTATTGATCAACAATCATAGAAGGCTCATACAATCTCAAGTTTTCCACATTCATAACAAAATAAATTTTCATGTAAGGTGGAAAATCTAATTGAAAAGCATTGTTACCAATCTTCTCCAAGATTTTGAAAGGACCATATCTGATTGGCTTGATATTTTTACCTTCACCTTGTAGTCTTTCCTTGTTGATGTACAACCAAACTTGATCTCCCACTTGGAGATCATGATCAACCCGATGTTTATCATGTCTTGCTTTGTACTCGACTTGGATTGTCTCCATTTTTTCTTGTACCCTTTAATGTACTAGCTGAATTTGTTCAATGAAATGGTTAGCTTTGTCCACATCACTATGTCCATCTACTGCAATATCTTTACCAAAGATGAAATCCAAAGGAGACTTTGGAAAATAACACAAACAAGCTTCAAATGGAGATACTTGTGTAGATGAATGCTTGGCACGATTGTAGGCATGCTGGATGTAATGCAAATGCTCATCCCGAAGTTTAGGATGCTTACCATAATATCCTCGTAGGAGATGCACTACTCTTATGTTCACTACTTCTGTTTAGTATTCAGTTTTTGGATGAAATTTTGTGATCTTCTTCAACTGTGTGTCCATGAGTTCCCATAAAATTGACTCTTCCCGATATATTGAGAATCTCGATCAGAAATATTCGAAGTAGGTAACCCAAAATGAACCCATACATTTTGGAAGAACAACTTTGTGGTCTCTTAAACTGTAACATGTTTCTTACATGGCATCAACACACACATTTTACTGAAACGATCCACTACAACATATAAATAATCATGATCTTTCCTAGACATTAGTATTCCCTCAACAAAATCCATAGAAATAATTTCCCAAGGATGAGAAGGGATGGGAAGTGGAGTGTACAAACCCAATTTCCTATTTCTTGGCTTTCTAGTAGCACACATAACATAATTTTACATATATTGAAATAATTTCATTCATGTGAGGCCAATAACAATACCTTTGTATTTGAGAAATTATTTTGCCTACTCCAAAGTAAACAATAATAAGAGAAATGTGGGCTTCCATTATGGAATTGACTCTTTCATCCTGTGGAACACATAACTTTCCAAGATGATACAAAAAATTGTTATGAACATGATAGTCCAACACTTCAACATGATTTCCTTGACTCAAAGTTGCATAAACAGCTTTAAAACATTCATCTTGAACATATTGTTAAATCTAAATTTCACGCATAATTGAGTTATGTTTAAGAAAAATAGATGCATCAACAATAGGCCTTGATAACATATCTGTAACTTTATTGTGTATACCTTTATTATACCTTATTACCAAATGAATTTTTTGTAGGAATCCCATCCATCTGAAATGTCTAGATTTTTGTAGCTTGGTTTGCAATTGTAAATATTGCAAAGGTGGTAGAATTCGTTAAGATTTTCCTGAAACCCTAATGGCATTCATTGCTGCCTCGGCTCCCTTGGCCCGGTGGGACGATGCCGCCGCCGTCTCCGGTGCAAGGCGTGCCCCCCCTCAAGAATCCGTAGCAGCAGACCCACGAGACTTTTCCCCTCAGAATCTTCACAGAGCGCCGACAAAGTTCTCACAACCGGCAAAAGGGACCATGCAGGTTGCAGCCCGACGGTTTACCCTCTCTTGGAACGCTGTAGGTTCTGCTGCCGGGACCTCCGCCCCAACCACAGTTTCTCCCTGCAATCGATTTGGAACAGAAGAAGATTCCAAAGCCGGATGGCACAAAAGTTTTGAATCAGGTTTCTCTGTAGCGTCGACTACAGCTGCGCCCCTGCTTTCCATCCTCCACTGTAAAACAGGGGATAGCTGCCGACCCAGGAGTGTTTCAGATCTTAAGATCCAGGCAAAGGAGTCTTCAGATCCTTCTTCTACTGCTTTTTGGAAGCAGATCTGCTTCTTAGACCAGTCAGTACTGCCAGAAGTAGACTCTACATTTCAGATCCAGATCTCTCTCCAATCCGGAAAAACTCTGCTTCAGTGGGTGCATGATACAGACCTTGTGCAAGATCTTCTGCACAAACTTGAACTCCAGCTGGGGATTCCCACCTCCTGCCAGAGGTTGTTGTTTAATGGTAAGCAACTAGAGGACTCTCTCCCTCTTTCCTTTTACAGTATTCAGAAGGACGCTACTATTGTTCTCAGTTTTCGTCTAAGAGGAGGGTCCTATGGGCAGACCTCCTCTGCCCCACAGTTCTCTCATAAATATGCTGTCCATAAAAATACAGCACATCCACAGCCCTCCTCAAAGGCAGCGAAACCCGATTTGGCCCAGGCATCTCAACCAACTATGGCTCCCAGGCCATTTTTGGTGGATAAACTGGAGGAAGTTCCTTCAATAGCATTCTCTTTGCCTGGGTTTGAAGAATACCAACAGAATTTTGTAGAATCTGCAATCATATGCAGATTTAATGGTTTATGGCCACGCACTGCAGATTTACACCACTGGATCCAGAACAACTGGACTAAAAAATGCCAGATCTACTTATGCTCGAAAGGCTTCTTCATTGTTGCTTTTGATCTAAAGGAAGACTACCAGAAAGCCATCACGGGAGGCCCTTGGTTCTGGGGCACAGCTGGGCTTTTCCTTGCCCCATGGTTTCCAGAATTTGACCCTTCGACAGCGGTCATCACCAAACTTCCCATTTGGGTCAGACTCCCGAACCTTCCGGTGCATCTATGGCATACTTCTGTCTACATAGCCATTGGAGATGCATTAGGACGCTTCCTCGTTGCAGACAACTCGAGAAGGGACAATGGACTTTTCACCTACGGCAGAATCTGTGCAGAAATAGACATCAGCAAAGGGCTGCCGGATCGGATCAACCTCAAGATTGGGGATTTTCACTGGACTCAATCTTTGGATTACGAAAATACAGCCTTTCGCTGCCGCCATTGTCATCAAACGGGGCACCTCCAAAAGGATTGCACCCAGATCCTCGATAAAAAGAAGAATCCAGTTCACAAACCCAAAGTTAAGAAATGGAATCCCTACGTTCCCCCCCCCCATGGATGATTCAGACTCCTCCAGCTCGGATGAGGAGGAAATAGTAGCAGATGAGTTGAAGGATGGAGCTCCGCCGGACGCCCCCTCTGTTGTTCCTGCGGACCCCTCTGCCCCGTTGACCTCGCAGAAATGCTTCTACAGGTCTTCGTCCTCTGACTCGGATAAGGAGTCTCCTCCTTATGCGCAGAATAGTTTGCAGATGATTCCCGTCCAGCCAACTCCCGATGGTTGGGTCACAGTTAGTAAAAAGAAAAAGAAAAAATGTCGATTGGAAGATTCAAACCATTCTGGTTTGACTCCTTAGTCTAGTTCTTTTCTTTATGTTCCACTGGTTATCTTTTTGCTCATGTCATGGATGTTCTTTGGGACCGAGGTTGATAGCCTATCATTTCCGGCTCCCTTGCTCTCTTGCTCTGCTTTTATGCAAGCACTGATTGTACTATATTTCCTTAATAGATTTAGTCTTATTCAGAAAAAAAAAAAAAAAAAAAAAAAAAAAAAAAAAAAAAAAAAAAAAAAAAAAAAAAAAAAAAAAAAAAAAAAAAAAAAAAAAAAAAAAAAAATTGCAAAGGTTGATGGTCAATATGAATAATCATTTCTATACCCAACAAATAGTGCTTCCATTTCTTCACTCTTTGTACCGAAGCATACAACTCTTTATCATACGTTGGATAGTTAATTACTGCATTGGTAATGGTTTCATAATGATAACATATTGGCTTACCATGTTGCATCAAAGCTACTCCCATAACATATTTGCTTGCATCAGTTTGAATTTCAAATGCCTGCTTAAGATCTAGAAGTGTTAGAACAGGTGTTGTACTATTTTTCTCTTTCAAAGTGTTGAAGGCTTTATATTGCTTGCCTCCCCACTAAAATACATGTTTCACACTTGTCAAAGCATGTAATGGTGCTGCAATGAATGAGAAGTTAGTGATAAATTTTCTCCAATATTGGGTTGCTCCCAAAAAGCTCCTAACTTTTGTTACATTGTTGGGTTTAGGTCAATTCACAATAGCATCAACTTTGGAGGGATCAATATTCAATTCACCCCCTCATACAATATGACACAAATAAACAAAAGAGGTTTTCCCAAATTCACATTTAGACATCATCAAATACAACTTTTCATTTTTCAAGACATCTAGAACTTGCTTTACATGCATGATGTTATCACTCCACCAGATTCCCAAGGCGGAGGAAGGAATCCCAACAGAGGAAACCACAAACCAAGCTTTTGACTTGACAATTAGCCCTATCAAGCCAGAGAGGGCTCTCTCCAAAAGGGTCATAGCGAGGAGAGCTGGAGAAATTTGGTTTTTAAGCTAGATAATGAGTACAAGGGGTTTTTTTGATTTTTGGTTTGGTTGGGTAAATCAGTAGATAATGAAAATAGATCAAGGAAAGGCTAGGTCAAGGCAAGAGACAAAAAGGGTTGCAGGGATGAATGGGGCAAGGTAGGTACAATGTCAATCACTTGAGGAAAATGGTTACGGGATGGTTCAGAAAATTTAAGAAGGCTAAGGGAAGCATAGAAGATGAATTTCTCTTAGACATAAGACATGAAACAAATTATGACTAGTTATCCAAAACAGAGCATGACTAGCATGAATTCTGAATCTCACACTTATAAAAGATCATATCATATAAATGGAAAGGAAATGAAAAATACATTCACACATATGTAACTAAAGAGTAAACAATGAAGGACATTTAATACCACAGGTATCCCATAAATATAGCTGCAAATCCTCTTGTATTAATGGCCAAAACTGAATACAAAGTCTTCTTGATCCACAAAGCAAAATGCAACCGATTCCAACCCTTGACTCCTATGAAGATCTGAGCTATATAGACATCAAAACCACCTCCACTCATCCATAGAGGTCGAATTCATGAGATGAGGGAGATATTAAATAAAAATTTGAACTGATAGCTAGAGTGTAGGATGAGAAAAGTGACTCATTCCTATCTCTAATGAACTGATTCATTACACCTCAACTGGTTGACTTACCTAATGTATTTACCCTAGGTAAAAGTAAAAACATGATATTTTCATTCATCTTGACCATTTACATAAGTAAATTCCTCATTTCCTAAAGCAAAAGTCAAACTGGAGTGAAACTTCAAAAAATTCTAAAGACTATGTAAAACTGACCTCTTTTCAAGGCTGATTTTTAGTGCCTTCCTGGTGTCCAAATCAGCTCCATGATAGCTCATTGGAAAGCCCTTTGATTCTATTTTCCACAACTACCTCCAGTTTTCAAAATGGTGCTCATTTTCTCTGTCAAAAACCTCTTCTCCCAATACTGCTAAACACGCAGTGAGCAGGCAAATTTTGAGGCAGAAACATGAAATTTTGATGGTTTTTTGAGCTTTTGATGGACTAGTTCTCCTCCAAAAGCCCTGGAAGTTTCTAGGGTTGATGTCCTCATCAATACAAAATTGCTGGTAGTGGCCATTTGTCATTTGGAGGTTCCAAAAAATATTGTAGCATCCAAGTCGCTACGCGTTTAGGAAAATTTATGTGTTCAAAAATACTCAAAAACACAGAATTTTCATAGAATGCAAAACTTTTCCAAAACTTGTCAAAAATATGAGGGTACTTGATCATTTAATGTTTGAATCATGAAGTGACACATCTGCAATTATGTCCAACTTCTCTTTCTTCTCTTGTTTGGTCAAAGGTTGAATTTTTGCATTGGCTCGTTTGAGCTTAGCCCTTGCAATTTTGTTCCTCATGGTATAATGTTTTGCCATATTTCCCTGAATGTCATTGTCCCTTTGAGCCTTGGCCAAGAGCTTCTCCAAGTGTTGGTTGAACCTCTCAAGCCATGCTTCTTTGTTTTCATTGATCTCTAGGGCAATATTTTCATTTAAGGTAAGTTGGTTTGCTAGCTCAGCTTCCCTTTGTCTCTCTAGGGCTAGAGCTCTTTTCAGCCCTCTAGTCCTTGGTCTCTGTCTTGGAGGCTGATCCTCATCATCATCAATTGTGTCCTAGTCTACAAGTTCAAAATCTACCTCTTTCTCATGGAGGACTTCCTCTTCATGTATGCCCACCTCTACCATATTTTCCTTGTCATTGTGTACCTTCTTTTGTTGGTGAAGAAGGTAGGGACCCTCCCACAATATGTGGGGCAAACAAATTTCTATGACCTCTCTGATAGGTATGTGCCAATGTGCCCAAATCAGCCCTCTTAGGCTTGCTAATTTCACCTCTGCTAGGTTTCCATGATGTATTTGGTGTCAAAAACCCTAGGGATGATGGAATGAAATGAAGGTATAGGAAGTGAAGGGAGGTGTTGGGGATATGAAGGTAATGGGAATATGGAGGGGAGCCTAGGCAAGTGAAACCCTAGGCTTAGGGTTATAACGGATGAGATTTTTTAGGGAATTGGGTGAATGTTTTTAGGAATGTGAAGGAGAATGTATGAAAGTTTAGTGATTAGCTTTAGGATGTGAATTAGGTTTTATTAAACAATAGGGTTTATTACTTAAGAATTAGGTTTGGATTGAATTTAAGCACAATAATATATCAAGGTGATGAGAATTTTTTTACTTACTGGCAATAGACGCTTTGAAGACTCATTGTGCAAAGATTTGGCATCAATTGGTGGAGTGGAAGGATGACAAAATCTTTTTGGAGATTTCTGGGTTAATGCATAGCAACCCAGCTAAACGCGTAGCAACCCTCCTGAACACGTAACACCATTGAAATTTTCACTGAGAATTTGCCCAAATGCACAGCGTCCTGGTTAAACGCGCAGCGTCCAGGCGAAACGTGCAGCATCCCTGCAACACCTTTTTGCAGACCACATTTGGAGGCCTTCCCGGTGTCCAAATTGGGCCCAGGTTAGCTCATTGGAAATTGTATCTTGTCTAGTTTCCAAATATACATTTGGTTTTCTGATTGGAGTTGATTTTCCTAGTAAAAAGTTTATTTTCCCAAGACTGGTCAAAAAGTGCAGAATGAGGGTGTAGAAATGCAGAGTGCTGTTGCAGGAAACTTTTGGAGACCTTCCTCAACTCCAAATTGAGCTCATTGGAAAGCGCTCTCTATCTAGTTATCATTTGACTCATAAAGAAAGTGATTCGGACATCCAACTATGATAAAAATTTATTTTCCTAGGGTCGCTCCATAAGTGTAGCAACTTTCCTGTGGCACCTGTATTTTTGAAATTTCTCCAAAACCATGACACTTGTGTAAAAACTGAAGGATTTTTTTCTTCCTTGGCTTATTATGGACAAAAGCCTCTTTCACTTTTTTCAAATTTATCTCTTTTTGGTCAGAAAGATATTTTTAAGTAAAACTGGCCCTATAAGTGGCAAATGATTTGTCCCTTGGAATGACTTCTGGAAAAATTGTGGGGACATGATGTTTATTTATTGAAATGACTCATACTTACTGATATGACCTCCATTATGCCTCCTCTTCTCAAATGTCTCTTTTTCCATAGCAAAACCTAGCTCAGTGGGAGATGAAATTAGGGTTTAATGCTTGTAAAAAATGATCACTTGAGCACCCTTGGGAAAAGACAACTCCGTTTGACATTTGATCAATTGATGAACTAAAAACTCTTGCACTTTGAAATTTCATGTGTTGTCATGTGGAACTCTGAGTTGGTAGCCTTTGGGAGACTTAATACTTATTACATTTGAATTGACATAAAATTACATGAATAAATAAAAATTACATCTTGGAATGAAACTCACACTTGAAATCAAATTACAACTTTGGAAACCGTCTTGGAGGTCATATTTACATGGTAAAGAGACATTATTGGGATCATTCTCATACTTTGCTGACCTTATGCAAATGAAATGGTGCATTTTTGGACCTTGAACAATGAAACCTAATGACCTAATGGGACCTTGAATGACCTGACTTCCATGGTTGACTTTAACTGAGACAAGACATGGTGAAATGATATTTTCATAGGTGTTATTATGCTCAAGAAGACATGAAGGTGAGTCAGAAAATGTGATTTATGAGGGAGAGTGAAGTTTTATTGAGTAGGGCTACCATCAATGAAACAATTTTTAGCATGACTTAATGGAATGATATAAAAATTTTAGAGTGAGACACCTAAAATGATAACGAAATGAGTGATTTTGATCACTGATGGCAGAATGCATATTCTGACACTAACATTGACCTTATTGGGGTTGGCAGCTTTGAAAGAGGTGTCAAGAACCATAGTTCTCTAAATTTTGCAGATCGGTGCCTCTTCCATTGGGCCAATACGGTCAAAAACTCAAATTAACTAAATACTGAAAACTTGACTCAATAAACTGAACTGACTCAGACTAAAACACAACTGAAAAACTGAAAAATATACTAAAAATTGAGCTTATTCAACAAAACCTACTCTAACTGATCCGCTCATCACCTAATCAAGTGAAATGGAACAACCAATGCAACCATGTAAGAATTCTGGCTGCTAGTTGAATTCTCCGCAAGTGCTTACTTATGAGCAAGAAGAGAGAACTACTGAAAGTAAACTCCCATGAAAACTTGAAATCAGATTGAATCTTAATGAAATTGCAAAGCATGCTACAAAAGGAATCTTCATAGGAATACATTTTAATTTCCAGCCCATCTAATACATTACTTCTTTGTTCTAGGTAGTCTTTGTACCTTGAACATGAACTTTCATCTTTACCCTTACTTTCCTGATATGGCTGCAAATGTTCGGATGAGATTTGTAATGAGACTCCTGATAAACAAGACAATGAATTCAGTTGTCAGATCAAGTTTATATCAACACTCTTTTCAGACTCACAATTAGCTAATGGAGAAGTACCTTTACTGCAAATATCATCCAATACAACAACTACTGGGTCATGAAAAACTTGAAAAGACTGTTGCAACCTATTTTCCATTGCTTCTAATGAGACTGCATGACTTTGTACAGGCTGCTCATCCTTTGATTTAAAGACATTATGAAAATTTTCCTTTAGAAATCGAAATACTTCAAAACATAATGGTACAGAATCATCTTGCATTGTTTTATCAAATGTTTCAATTTCCAAGCCTTCATCTGCAACCTGGTATTCAATGGCATTCGAGGGCTGCAAATCTGGATCTAAGGAGGGTTCTATGTTGCAAATGATTTCCTCAACCAATTTAGGATAATTTTTATCATTTACAATGTTAACCATTCACTTATCTTCCTTCTCATATTTTCTCTTATTTTTACAAATGAGGAGAGACACAAGGGTAAGGAGCTTTGATCGAGAATTTCATTATCCTCTTGCTTGTCAAGATCAAATATTAATGACTGCTGATTTCTGATTGCATGAAAGTTATCTCTGATGAACTGAAATGAAATAAAACAAAGAGGCAAATATTCTTCACTTACTTCCAAATTTTGTACATTTTCCTCATCACTGCCATAGCTGATATGCATCGGCTGATCCCTGTGTTCAAGTTGTTGAAATTGAACTTCCTTCTCCCATAAACCAACTACTGGTTGCTCTATAATATTAGCTTCTGTTTGGAGAAAATAATTTTCTTCATACTGATCATACTTAGGTAAATCATCAAAAGGAAGAATGTGATCAAGCATGCATATCAGATCTACAGATGTCCCCTTTGCAAGCTGATCTATAAAACTGATTTCTTTACTGTCCCTTAATGCATACATAAAATCATTATCAGATCTATGATAACTAGGATAGGAAGGAAAATGTTTCAGATCAACAACTTGTTTTTCTTCAATCAGTGCGACATGGTCCTCTTGAACAACAATTTGATCTCTCATGGTGATATTTTGCATAATTTCCTCTATTGTACTAACTAAAATGTCGAGTTTCACTTCTGAAGATGTCAAGCATTCTTTCTCTATGTTTTCCCTTTCTTCTGCTTTCAAATTTAACCTTTTGATCAGCAAATTAGTTTCTATGACTATTGCAATATCCTGCATTTTGTCAATTGTTGTAATGTCCCTTTCTCTCAATCGAAATTCCATTTCCGGATCAAAGGGACCCGGGCAGCGTAAGAGGGCTGAACCAAGAGGCGGTTTTATATTTGTAGGGATCGAATGGTATACTTGATTGAATCTAGCTAAAAAATTTTGCACTGTTTCTCCTGGTTTCCTTTTCAAATTATCATATTATTCTAAAATTAGAAAAGGATTCCTCTTGATCACCCATTTATCAAGAAATATTTTCACAAACTGATGAAAATAAAAAATACTTGCAACTGGCAAGTTTTTGAACCATTCCTTGGCTTCGCCTTGCAAAGATAGAGCAAAGATCCTGATACTAACATCATCTTCATCAACCTCAAAAAGGTCAAGAAAATTTTCAAAACTCTGAATGTGTTTCTCAGCAATGATGTTGCCATATTCTCCATCAAACCTGGGAAGATATTTGTAATAATTTTCAGGGAAAGCATGGAGTATAGGAGGTAAGATGACTGGTTTATATCTATCTAGAATTTTACAAGGTGTAGGAGTATGTACATAAGATATAGAATCAGTCTTAATCTCTTGAGGTTCATCAGCTTGAAAATTATATGCACAATTTTCATGTAAGAGGTCTTGATCTTGATCAAAATCAAAGGGAAACTCGGTATTTACACTCTTCAAATAAGCGGAATTAAAAATTTGATCATCTTTTTCATACAACAAACTCTGGAAAACTTTCAGGATAGTTTCAGGAAAAGAAAAGAAGTAATTTACAAGAAATCCTATTACATCTTGAATACAATTCCACTTTGAATACCTGACCTCTGTGTGAGATTCTTCCATTTTCTTGTTGGCGAGGTCAATCCTCCAGTGGAGTCTTTACATCAAGTTGGAGTCGCCAGGTGAATGGTTCAACCTTCATATGTGTCCAACTGTTGTTCACCATCAACAATTAGATATGATCTTTGTCATTTTTTCCCAGGGAAGATTTGTCCTTTCGTTCCCTGGCAATGGTGCCAGTATGTTATCACTCCACCAGATTCCCAAGGCTGAGGAAGGAATCCCAACAGAGGTAACCACAAACCAAGCTTTTGACTTGAAAACTAGCCCTATCAAGCCAGAGAGGGCTCTCTCCAAAAGGGTCACAACCAGGAGTGCTGGAGAAATTTCGGTTTTAGGCTAGATAATGAGTACAAGGGGTTGTTTTGATTTTTGGTTTGGTTGGGTAAATCAGTAGATAATGAAAATAGATCAAGGAAAGGCTAGGTCAGGGCAAGAGATAAAAAGGGTTGCAAGGATGAATGGGGCAAGGTATGTACAATGTCAATCACTTGAGGCAAATGGTTATGGATGGCTCAGAAAATGTAAGAAGGTTGAGGGAAGCATAGAATATGAATTTCTCTTAGACAGAAGACATGAAACAAATTATGACCAGTTATCCAAAAGAGAGCATGAATAGCATGAATTTTGAGTCGTACACTTATAAAAGATCATATCATAGAAATAGAAAGGTAATGAACAATACATTCACACATAAGTAACTAAAGAGGAAACAATTAAGGACATTTAATACCACAGGTATCCCATAAATATAGCTGCAACTCCTCTTGTATTAATGGCCAAAACTGAATACAAAGTTTTCTTGATCCACAAAGCAAAATGAAACTAATTCCAACCCTTGACTCCTCTGAAGATTTGAGCTACATATACCTCAAAACCACCCCCACTCATCCATAGGGGTCGAATTCGTGAGATGAGGGAGATATTACATAAAAATATGAACTGATAGCTAGAGTGTAGGATGAGAAAAGTGACTCATTCCTATCTCTAATGAATTGATTCATTACACCTCAAATGGTTGACTTACCTAATGTATTTACCCTAGGTAAAAGTAAAAACATGATATTTACATTCATCTTGACCATTTACATAAGTAAATTCCTCATTTCCTAAAGTAAAAGTCAAACTAGGGTGAAACTTCAAAAATTTCTGAAGACTGTGTAAAATACATTTTTCTTGTGAAACGTGCAGCGTCCAGGAAGAAAAATTGACCTCTTTTCAAGGCTGGTATTGAGTGCCTTCCCGGTGTCCAAATTAGCTCCATGATAGCTCATTGGAAATCCCTTTAAGTCCATTTTCCAAAATTACCTCCATTTTTCAAAATGGTGCTTATTTTCCCTATCAAAAACCTCTTCTCCCAAGACTGGTAAACGCACAACAACCAAGCAGATTTTGAGGCAGAAACATGAAATTTTGATGGTTTTTTGAGATTTTGATGGACCATTTCTCCTCCAAAAACTCCAAAAATTTCTAGGGCTGATGTCCTCATCAATAAAAACCTGCTAGTAGTGGCCATTTGTCGTTTGGAGGTCCCAAAAAAGAGCGTAGTGTCCAGGTCGCTACGCGTTTAGGAAAATTTATGTGTGCAAAAATACTCAAAAACACAGAATTTTCATAGAATGAAAAACTTTGCCAAAACTTGTCAAAATTGTGAGGGTACTTGATCATTTAATGTTTGAATCATGAAGTGACACCTTTGCAAGTATGTCCAACTTCTCTTTCTTCTCTTGCTTGGTCAAAGCTTGAGTTTTTGCATTGGCTCGTTTGAGCTTGGCCCTTGCAATTTTGTTCCTCATGGCATAATGTTTTGCCATCTTTCTCTGATGTCATTGTCCCTTTGAACCTTGGCCAAGATCTTCTCCAAGTGTTGGTTGACCCTCTCAAGCCATGCTTCTTTGTTTTCATTGATCTCTAGGGAAAGCTTTTCATTTAAGGTAAGCTGGTCTGCTAGCTCAGCTTCCCTTTGTCTCTCTGGGAATAGAGCTCTTTTCAACCCTTTAGTCCTTGGTCTCTATCTTGGACGATGATCCTCATCATCATAAATTGTGTCCAAGTCTACAAGTTCAAAATCTGCGTCTTTCTCATGGAGGCCTTCCTCTTCATGTTTGTCCACCTCTACCATCTTTTCCTTGTCTTCGTGTACAAGATTTTGTTGGTGAAGAAGGCAGGGCCCCTCCCACAATCTGTGGGGTAAACACCTACCTATGATCTCTCTGATAGGTATGTGCCAATGTGCCCAAATTAGCCCTCTTAGGCTTGCTAATTTCACCTCTGCTTGGTTTCCATGATGTATTTGGTGTAAAAAACCCTAGGGATGATGGAATGAAATGAAGGAATATGAAGTGAAGGGAGGTGTTGGGGATATGAAGGTAACGGGAATATGGAGGGGAGCCTAGGCAAGTGAAACCCTAGGCTTAGGTTTATAAGGGATGATATTTTTTAAGGAATGGGGATAGGTAATTGGGTGAATGTTTTTAGGAATGTGACGGAGAATGTATGAAAGTTTAGGGATGAACTTTAGGATGTGAATTAGGTTCTATTAAACACTAGGGTTTGTTACTTAAGAAGTAGGTTTGAATTGACTTGAAGCATAGTAATACATCAAAGTGATGAGAGAATTTTGTTACTTACTGGCAATAGAAGCTTTGAAGACTCATTGTGCAAAGATTTGGCATCAATTGGTGGAGTGGCAGGCTGACAAAGGCTTTTTTGAGCTTTCTGGGTGAATGCGTAGTCACCTAGCTAAATGCATAGTGACCCTTCTAAAAACATAGCACCATTAAAAATTTCATTGAGATTTTTCCCAAATGCGCAGTGTCTTGGTTAAACACGCAACATCCAGGTTAAACGCGCAGCGTCGAGGCTAAACGCGCAGCGTCCCTGCATCACCTTTTTGCAGTACACATTTGGAGGCCTTCCAAGTGTCAAAATTGGGCCTAGGATAGCTCGTTGGAAATTTTATCCTATCTACTTTCTAAATATACTTTTTTTTTTCTTATTGGAGTTGATTTTCCTAGTAAAAAGTTTATTTTACCAAGACTGGTCAAAACGTGTAAAATGAGGGTGCAGAAATGCAGAGTGCTGTTGCAGGCAACTTTTGGAGACCTTCCTCAACTCCAAATTGAGCTCATGGTGGCTCATTGGAAATATATATCTATATAGTTATAATTTGACTCATAAAGAAAGTGATTTTGACGCTCCGGCTATGATAAAAATTGATTTTCCTAGGGTCTCTCCAGAAGTGTAGAAACTTTCCTGTGGTACCTATATTTTTGACATATCTCCAAAACCATGACACCTGTGTAAAAATTGAAGGAGGGTTTTCTTCCTTTTCCTATTATGGAAAAAAACCTCTCTCATGTTTGTCAAATTTATCTCTTTTTGGTCAGAAACATACTTTTAAGTAAAATTGGCCCTATAAGTGGCAAATGACTTGTCCGTTGGAACGAATTCTCGAAAAATGGTGGGGACATAATGTTTATTTATTGAAATCACCTCATACTTGCTGATATGACCACCATTATGCCTCCTTTTCTCGGATGTCTCTTTTTCCTTAGCAAACCCTAGCTCAGTGGGAGAGGAAATTAGGGTTTAATGCTTGTAAAAAATGATCACTTGGGCACCCTTGGGAAAAGACAACTCCCTTTGACATTTGATCAATTGATGAACTAAAAACTCTTGAAATTTGACATTTCATGTGTTGGAATGTGGAACTCCGAGTTGGTAGCCTTTGGGAGATTGAATACTTATTACATTTGAATTAACATAAAATTACATGAATAAATAAAAATTACATCTTGGAATGAAACTCACACTTGAAATCAAATTACAACTTTGGAAACCAAATTTGGAGTCATCTTTACATGGTAAAGAGACATTATTGGGATCAATTTCATACTTTTTTGACCTTATGCAAATGCAAGGGTGCATTTTTGGACCTTGAACAATGAAAGCTAATAACCTAATGGGACCTTCAATGACCTGACTTCCATGGTTGATTCTAACTGAGACAAGACATGGTGAAATGAGATTTTCATAGGTGTTATTATGCTTAAGAAGACATGAAGGTGAGTCAGAAAATATGATTTTATGAGGGAGAGTGAGGTTTTATTGAGTAGGGCTACCATCAATGAAACAATTTTTAGCATGACCTAATGGAATGATATAAAAATTTCAGAGTGAGACACCTAAAATGATAATGAAATGAGTGATTTTGATCATTGATGGCTTAATGCATATTCTGACACTAACACATGACATGCCCTTCACAAGTCTTACTGAAAATCAGAATATCATCTAAGTAGACTATGAAAAAATCATTAAGGAATGGTTGCAATACATCATTCATGACTCTCATGAATGTGGCAGGTGCATTGCAAAGCCCAAATGACATAAATAACCATTCAAACAAACCTTGTTTTTTTCTTGAAAGTTGTTTTCCAAATATCGTCTTCAGCCTTCCTTATCTGATGATAACCACTTCTCAAATATAACTTAGTAAAGTAAACAACTTCCTTCCCTGATCTAGAAAATCATCAATGCAAGGAAGAGGATATTGATTCTTTACCATGATCTTGTTCAAAGTTCGGAAATCTACACACATGCGTCATGCACCATCTTTATTTGGAACCAAAACAATAGGAAACCCTCAAGGAGATGTATTAGGTCTGATGACCCATTTGTCTAGTAGCTCTTGAATTTTCTTCTTAATTTCTGCATTCTTCAAAACTAACATTCTATACATGCCAATATTTGGAAGTGGTGCATCCTGCTGCAATTGAATATCATGTTGAATTCCCATTTTTGGAGGTAAACCTTCAAGTTCCTAAAACATCTTGTCACAAGTGTTAAGAACTTCAACCAGTTCATACTTGAGTTTAAAATCACATTCTATGAAAGCTTCAAATTCAATAGTATATTTATCTTTAATCATCAACAATACAAAATTCTTATTAGCATTCACAAGTCTTTTCATGTGACCAACACTAGCAAGAGATAAGTTCATCTTCTTGCGATGTGCTCTAACAATATACTCAACTCCATCTTTAAAAGGATGATAGTTTTTCTCATGACGATAGAATATGGATTTTCAGTTATATAAGTATGGACTCCCTAAAACAATCCCACAAATATCAAGTGGTACAACATCAAACTCTAGCTCATCGATAAAATTAGCAGTAATGGAAAATTTGAGTTTACATTTTCTTGTCACTTGTAATCTGGAATCATCACATACCTAACCCAAAGGGTAAGTTTTTGCATGAGGTGTAGTTTCTAAATTAAGTTTCTTGACAATTGCTTCAAAGATAAGTTTGCCTTGGGATCCATTATCAAATAATGTATCAATATTTGTATGTTTTTTAATGACCCTAATATGGAACTTATTTCTTTATCATTTGGAGATTTAATAGGCTTACTAGAATAACTCATACTTGCATTATAAGCTATAACTTTCATTCCCATGGCTGTGATTTTGGTTTCATCACCTGAATCAGAGCCTATATCTTGTTGAGTTGTAGGAGCAGTCTTTTGTTTCCCCTTGTTATTGAACTTCTTTGGTCTCAATTCTAGATGTAATTTCCAACAGTGGCATTCATCATGGCCATATTTTGAACAATGTTGACATGTAAGTTTCTCTCCCTCTTTCTTGACAGTAGCATTATTTTTTCATTTTCCTTTAAAATTCACCTTTCCTTTGTCTCGAGATTTAAAATGTTTCTTGTTGGGCTCTTGAGGAACATTCTTTCCTCTTGATTCTAAATGATTTTCATAATCACACACTTCATCTAGATTGGTGGGATTAAACATAAGTACAGTATGTCTCAAATAACTATGCAATCCACCTATATACTTGAGGGGAGTATCTTGTGAGTTCAAATCAACACCCAAGATTAAAGCTCTTCTTCTAAATTCTTGTGTGTAACTTTGGACACTATAACCTTTAGTTTGTCTCAAATTTTGCCAATCAATAATTGTTTCATGCATGTAAGCAAATGGATAAAATTGCCTTCTTACTGCAACTATAAAATCATTCCAAGAAGATATAATTTTACCACTTTTATTCAAATACTCTTGAGTTCTGACCTCCTACCAGATGAGGTATGCACCTTCCAAGCGAAGAGAAGCAAGTTGGATCTTTGTAACATCATCATCAATATTTTGAATCTTGCAATAGACTTCAATTTGACAAACCCAATTATCCAAATTTTCAGCATTTACTTCCTCGCTGTACATAGGAAATTCAAACTTGATATCAAGATTAATGAAAGGAGACTTAGCATGTCCTTTTGGAGATGGAGGAGGAGTAGTATATGAGATGAAGGAGGTGAAGAAGGAGGTGAGGATGGAGTTGTAAATGGAGGTGAAGGAGGAGGTGGAGTATTGCTCCCATTACCACCATTACCCTTTGGTTGATTATAACTTTCTCCTTGCAACCTTGTTGTTCTCTCATTGTACAATACTTTCACCATCTCAAACATATCATAAAAATCCTTTCTAAAAGCTCTCTCATCCTAAGACATCAGTTCTTGTCCTTCTTCATGTGCCATGACTTGTGGAGTATGTGGCCTCCTTTAGACAATTTGAGGGTTTGGTTCTTCAAGTACTCCTTCTCCTTTTCTCAACTTAGACCTTGTAATCATTCAAAAAAAACACTTGCGAATTTTTTCACAGCCTTCACAAAAACCATGCTCTTTTACGAAACTAATCTAAAATTAAAATTGAAGGTTTCATGAAATGTTTTGCAAGCTAGTTTATGTCTTTTAGGCAATGGACCGTGATTGCAAAATTACACAAACTAAAGTAAAATTTGCATATTTTTAACAGTTAAAATGGACAATAAGCAGCATCAAAACACATCAAATTAATGACGGAGTTCACCCCTCCTTGCCACTTGGCTACGTCTCTAGGTCCAGCTTCCAATGGTGGTCCTTTTTATTGTATGCTCAAATGTTCAAATACGTCAACACACAATGCTCAAATTTTAAAAATAACACTATAATTGCGTCCAAAATGCTGAAAAACCCCTGTGTAGGCTCTTCTTGGCTCAAAAAGGCTACAAAATGGCCAAGATAAGCCTAATTCTTCAATATGTCTCCAAAATGCTCTACAAAACCCGTTCCCTATGCAAAATGGGCCACAAAATGGTTCGGTGGTCTATTGGTAAGGTACTCAACTGCAATCTTAGAGGTCTTGGGTTTAAGTTGCTCTTATCGGGGGGATTGGTGTCTAAATTAATATCAAAATTAAATTATTATTTTTTAGCAGGCCAAGCCCTCCGCCCTTATGTCCGCTCTTCTTGTCGGTCATATGGAAACACCAGTGACCGAGGGGCACAGACCATAGGCTACGCACCTCCCTGGCCCCAGTCTCGGTCTTGTGGAAATTGATATGAATGTGCCTAGGGCGCGGGCAGGGTGCAACGCACCCCGCCCCTCCACGTATATCTTCGATGGTCACATGCACCCCATGTAACTGTGTGCTAGCACTTAACTTCCATGCCCCTCTCCTACGCCCTCGCCGGTGTCTGCTCCCTGGCCATAGGTGGCTCATATAACCAAGCGTGGGGTCCGACGGGTTGGCCTGCCACCCACGTTTAACAAGCGGAACTTGTGGCACACTAGTAGGGTATCAGTTTGACAGAAGAGAGGTTATATGTTTGAATCATGTGGAGGTTGATCGAATGACCTAACCAAATTTTTTCCTCATTCAAAGTGCCATGTGGCACCCTGGGATAGGGCCACATGTCACTCTGTGATTGGCCCATCCCAAAATACCTTCAGCCAATAATAGTGCGTCAAATGTCATCACAAGACTGGTCCATGTGTCAAATTATGATTGGCTCCCATACTGCCCAATCAATTGATGACATCATTGTGCGAACTGCCATGTGGCATCCATACACTGCCCAGTACACCCTGCAATTTGACTTTCTAATTGTTTGCCAAAAACTTTAGAATGCGATAACTTCCTCATACGATGTCGGATTGAGGAAATTCAAGCGTCATTGAAATCAAAATGATGAGATATATTATTTGACGTCATTTTTAGGATATTTTGAGCACTTTCACTTTTGAGCATATTTTTTATCCCCTGGATCAACAACCCTTTGGCAAATAGTCATAGTTTTGGTAAGAATCAACTCCACAACCCATTAAATTGCAAGGCTATCTATTAGGTTTATAGAAGTTAAGGAAGAAGACATGGTCAAACAATAAGAAGAGGATGTGGAAATACTAAATGTTAATCAGAATTCCATTATTGATTAAGGCCATTATGAAGAGGATTCATCCAATAATGTTTAATATTTTAGAAAGTTTCTTCTTTGTTAAAAAAAAATATTCTAATATATAATTATAGTAGCTTACAAAAATCCTATTTTTCTAAGTTTTAGATTTTGGACACATCTCATAATGTTTTATCACTTCTATATGTATATTCATATTGAGAAGTGTGGATGTAGCAATTTTCTAATACATTAATAAATGCTATTGGTTTAAAGAAAATATAGCATTATTTGATGTTATCTACTAATGTGTGCTAATTCATTATGGTTATTCAAGGAAAATTAAGCTATATGAAATAATCCATTGGAGGTTGGTAAGGGGGTAATTTTCACTCTTGCAACATGTTTCATTATGTCCAACAAAGATGAGTCCATAGTGGTGTAGATGCATTTTTTATTCTTACTTTATGACCAAAATGTAGTTTTAACCTTGATAGTATTTACAAGAAAGTCAATATATCATGTGCACGATATTAATGTTACCTCCAATAAATCTAGGTGCATTTTAATAATATTTAACTTTAGTCTCATACATGAAATTAAATATTATCTCTACTTACAATTTATCCCCTTAATCAATAGCTATTTTCAAATTCAAATTGAAAAAATAATAATAATAATTAATTAATTAGGTTAATATTATTTTTTCTTGATTTTTTTTTTTAGCAAACTTTGATCGTTATACATCTTTATCTTTCTAGTCAAAATTTAATAATACAATTTTTGAGGAGAACTTTACTTTTCATTTCTTGAAAAATATACTTTAATACCTGAACAAATTCAAAAATCTTAAAATCTTAAATTTTTCCATTTATACAAATTTAACTATTCAAATTTTCCAATTTAATAATATGAACAAAAACTTATCACAAATTTAAATAAAATATAAAATAATTAAATCAAATTAAATTTATCATTCCACTAATTTAACTAAATTTCAAATAAAATAAAATATTTATTTTATAGATGAAAAAATAATTAAACATTTATATAATTTTAATTTCATAATATTAAATATAAAATTAATATATCAAAATTCCATATCACTCGGGATTTGAAATGTCTCACATCTTTGAATTTATACGTGACATGGAAAACATAAATTTGAAACATATTTTGTATTGAATTGAATTCGATGAGCCAGATTTACGATTGTGAATTGTTTCGCATCTTTGAATTCGCAGGTGACACGGGCTAAAACAGAGAACAAAAACATGGGAAAGGAAAAAAAAGAAAGAGTTGCAGTTGGAGCTTATTTCTATTTCTGCTGAGATTGAAAAAATATATGAAGGGATGAATGATTTTCACCGGACCATCAGGCATATGATATGTTGAGCGCTGAGGAAGGTGGAGATTCTTAAGATCCAAGAGGTTTAGGGTCCAATGGCTCAAGGAGGGCGATCTAAACATAATTTTTTTTAACAAAATGACAAATGGTACGCTAATTTTATTTGGCAATATGAGTTGGAGGATGGTACTAAGATATACACTACAAAGGATATACAGGAGGCAACTTTTAAATATTTTTCAGATTTTTACAAAGCCGAGGATGATATTGATTTTCGAAGCCAGAGATAGGTTCTAGAACATATGCCAGTGATGTTTGATGGTGCAGCAAATGAGGTCATGGGGAAAAGCATATCTAAGACGGAGATAGAGGAGGTCCTAAAATCTTTTGCACATGATAAGAGCCTTGGTCCAGATGGATGGCTTGTTGAATTTTCCATCCATTTTTTTTGAATTTATGGCTGATGATCTATTGTCGATCACTAAGTAGATCAGAATTTCGGGTTATGTACCCGGTGGCATGAACTCCACGTTCATTACACTGATCTTGAAAACTTCGGATCCTCAATCTTTCTCTAAAGATAGGCTGATTGCTCTATGTAACACTATATATAAGCTTACTTCAAAAATCATTGCACAAAGGCTTAAGGGTTTTATGTCTGGTTACATATTTATGGAGCAGCATAGCTTCTTAAAAGATCGATCCATCCATGATGTTGTGGCATCGACCCAAGAAGTAATACATTCGATCCACTTGCGCAACATGGAGGCTCTAATATTGAAAGTCGACATGTTCAAGGCATACGACTCGGTGGACTGGTCATATATCATACTGGTGCTATTGAAGGTGGGATTATCAATGAGGAATATTAGATGGATTATGGCTTGTATCACATCAGTCCGGTATGCAGTCATCATCAACGGGTCCCCTTTAGATTTCTTCAAAGCTGGTTGGGGGCTCCGACAAGGATGCACCCTTTCCCCTCTGATCTTCACCCTGGTCATGGATGGCTTCAGTAAACTTCTATCAATGGCTAATCATGCTGGATACTTTACGAGTTTATCATTTTCCCCTACAGTCTCAATTTCGCACTCTTTATTTGTAGACGACTTACTTGAATTTGGCAGGCTTGTTCAGAACCAACGGTTCTACTTACATTACATTCTCCTACGGTTTGGTGCTGCTGCGAGCTTGAATATCAACAAAGGAAAGTCTATTTTGATACATGCATCTGGTGATATGAATGAAATAAATTTTATAGCAGAGTTCTTGGGGGTTCAAGCCAAAATGTTATCGAATGGTTTCACCTACCTGGGCTTCAAGCTAAAGCCATGTGGTTACAAGAAGAAGGACTAGTTGTGGCTTGTGGACAAATTCAAAGAAAGGATTCTCAAATGGTCACACAGATGGTTGTCTTTAGGTGGGCGATATAATCCTATCCAAGTCGTTTTAGTACAATTTATAGTATACTGGGGTCACCTATTTTATTTTTCTGTCCACATGGTGGATCGGATCAATGCAGTGATATCAAATTTATTATGGTCTGGTGCCTCCATGATTAAGAAGTTGCACTTATGCAAACTCCAAATAATTTCAACGCCAAAAGAATTTGGCGAATGGGGTCTCCTCGATGTTCGCAAATTCGCAAACGCCCTTCTTATAAAATCTTTCTAGAGGGCTCTTACCTCAAAGTGAATTTGGGCTGAAATTGTACACTATAAATATGTACATGGGAATCCTCTATTACAGATATATAGAGGACCCGTTATCTCGGCGAATAAAGAATCTATCATTTGGAGGAGTTTCAAGAAAGTGATGCATCTGGTAAATGACATATTAGTATGGAAGTTTGGAAATGGTCACAACATTGCCCTGGGTTGTGATCGTATTCTGGGTGTCAGTGAAAGTAGGTTGTTGGATGATAGGAAATTTCATCGATTGACACATAGGGGCATCTTCCATCTGTCACAACTAATCATGTGCTGACAACAAGGGGTGCCGAAGTGGAAGAATGTAGTGCAGATTGGTTTGCCGGAGGAGGAGTCACACACTTTGCATTTGTTCACAAAATCCCTATAGGATGGGGGGTTATGCCACAATCAAGATGGTGAAAAAATCGAGTGGAAAGGGGTGCTAAAGGGGGAAGGGTTGATAGTGAAGGAAGTGTACATGAGCATAATCATTAACCATTTAGTGGAGAGCACCCCGTCCCCTATCAGGAAATTCTGGAGCTGGAAAATTCCCCTTAAGATCCTCTTGTTCGGTTGGCTGGCATGGAAAGGTTGAATCCTGACATGGGATAAGCTTTTGAGGCGTGGTTTCAATGGACCAGTATGGAGTTCGGTCTGTCATGAACAGGAGGAATCGACATCTCATATTTTTTTATTCTATAAGTTCACATGCAAGATATGGTCTCTATTTTCACATTATATCATTGGATTGGGATGGTCCCCGGACAACTTCATAAATACTTTTGAATGGGGTGCATTGAAAGGTATCTATAAACCCTTGCCTTTCTATCTAATGTGGGAGGTCTGGCTCACACGAAACCGTTATATTTTCGAGGGGGAATCAACTAATATTGCTCACATTCATGGTGCCATTATGTTCTGGATGGTTGGCCATCCTCATCAAGCTACTCTTACAAAGGACATGTCTATTTGTATCCAGCCACACCCCATCAACTTGTCGGCCATTTACTTTGATGGGGCTCAACAAGATGGAAAAATGGAGAATATGGAACGATATCAGATCTTTTGGAACAGAGTGGAAGGCACTAACATTAAAGAGGAGCTTCTGGCTTTATGGAGCAGTCTATGGGTTGCCTATAGTTTAGGCATGCAATCAGTTAACATATATGGGGATGCAAAAATTATCATTAATGGTATTGGAGGCAAGAAATTTTTCCAACCAAGTGGTTTGCAGGGGTGGATTACTCGTCTGAAATACATGCTCCAGAAGCTCAACAATCCACCAATGGTGCATATATATAGGGAGAACAACAGTAGGGCGGATTTCATATCAAAATAGGGCCTCCTTGCTCCCACAGGTAGTATCAACATTTCTCACTATCGGGGGGTCTTTTGCTTTAATGAATTTGTGTTTCCTCAATTGTGATCTTTCCTTTTGCTGACGGGCCTCTGGTTATGATTTCTGGTCTTTTCCTATAGGTATTCATAAAAATTGATTGCAGGGTGTTGATAATTCGGATGCAGTGTCTATGATGCACCATTCACCTTGATAACTCGGGTCATTATACAAGCGAGCGAGACAGGCGAGCCGGTTAATATCACTGTTTTGTAGATAAAATTATAAAGGTGCAATACCTGTTTTGATTTTGTATGTGGTTGATATTCTACAATGAATCTCTGTGGGGCACACACGTTGTTTATCAGCATTCCATATTCTACCTCTATTATCTTCTGTATGCACATATTAGAACATTATTATTATGAGGCATCAGCACTTGTTGATGTGGTTTATCATTGTATATGGGCATTTTTCCACTGATACTCTATGAGGGTCTCTCTGTTGCAGAGGAGAGGCTTATTTGTATTGTACATCCAATGGAAACACAGATGGTATGCCATTAATATGTCGATGCAATCTATGGTCATGTATTGTTTATTACTAATATAAAACAACGTTTTTTCTTTTCCTGAAAAAAAGAATTCGCAGGTGACATGGAAAACATCAATTGATCAACAATTCGGAAGTGACCTAGAAAACATTGATTTGATTAAACTTTCACATATTTTGTAATGGTTTTCGCTAAGAATATATAGGTTTATGTTGTAATAAATAGGATTTCACCTTCTTCTTTTTTAAGTAAAAGACAATAACTCTTTGAATTATTATTATATATTTTAGGTTTTTAAATTAAGTTTGTAATATTTAAGGTTATATATATATATATATATATATATATATATATATTTATTTATTTATTTATTTATTTATTGTGGGTTGGTTTATATGTTAGAAGAGAGAATGGTTTTTTTAAATGTAGATGTTGTTATTAAAATTGTGTGAAACTGAGTTTAATTTGGATATTATAGAGTAACGTAACTACCAAGGATCACTTTACACATTGGATGAGAGAATGATTTATTTTAATACATATATATACTCTTCCTGTTATTGGCAGGAATCAAGGAAGAGTCTGTACATAGTCCCGCTGGATAATCGACCTAGGGACTTGGAGACTTGTGGGGACCAAACCACCACATGGAGTTGTTGTACCACAAAGAATGATTTACTCAAATGTGGATGTGGATGTTGTCCTCAAAATTATGTGAGAATGGGTTAAGTCCATATACCTATATTCAAAAACCTTAAATTTATGGACTTTCCAAAATTTCTTTTATAATATGACAAATTTTAATGGTTACAAAAATGATTGGAATTTTTTTTCTACTCTTTTAAAATCAAATTTAAATATTAAAATAGAAATTAATTTTAATTTAATTAAATTTTTTAAAATAGCAAATATTATTAATTAAAAAATAAATTATGTTAATTAGATTTTGAAAATTTAGTGATAAGATATATTGTTAAGGCTTTTTTTTTTTTTATTAATGTGAGATTGTCCATAATTTCATCTATCTAACAAAAAGAAATTGGAAAATATTATAAAATGATTAATTTTAACCAATTATTATTATTTATCATTAATTCAAAATTTAATACAAAAAGTTCAAAAAAATTTATTATAAAAAAATCAAATTCAAAAAAAAATTAAAAATAATAATAATAATAATAATAATTTTATCTTAACAAACTACTATTCTTCTCCTTTTTAGCCATTATTATATAAAATATTTAAAACTCTTTTCATTAAAAAAAAAATCAAATTCATCTCAAATTTTCAAAAATATATTTACCAATATGAACATATTTTTTATCCTAACAAGTAACTATTCTTTGTTTTTTAATTATTTTAAAATCAAATTTTCTTTTGACTTTTTAAAATTAAATTGAAATAAATAAGATAAATTAATTTTAATTTAATTACAAAATTAAAATAATATTAATATTAATATTAATAAGAAAGGATCTACCGAGTTTCAGAGATGGCTAGGGTTTTGTCTCGTTCTGTTGCCGCCCTCGCCGACTCTGCTGTTCGGGCCTCTGATCCTGATCAACGCCCCGCTACTGTTCCAAATGGGCAGCTTAATGGGGAGACTCTCGTTACAGTCCTTCGCCTGGCGATGCCTCCGCATGGACTGTACGCCTCATCTCTGGAGGTCAAAGCTCTTTCAATGGGCACGCTATTCACTGAGCCCAAGGACGATGCATACCTCTCTAATGCCAAGATCCACGGCGTCTATCCATCGGTGCCTGCGGAGGCCTTCATTTATTTCAAAGGAGTCACTCAGCCCCGAAGTCTTTCTGCAATCTTCGAACAGGCAGTTTCTGCAGGCTTCTTCACAAGCTCTGTCTCCGCCTCTGTTTGCAACTTCTGGCGGATGCGTCCCTTGGATCGGCACCTATGGACTGCTGTGAAATTTTTAGGTGGCGAACACCTTCCCGCTTCCCCCTCCATACCTCGGCTGGGCCAGGAGTTGCTGGGTCTCCTGCGAACCTTCCCCCTTTTTTCTCAGAGCGGTATTAAAAAGATGGGTCCTAATGACAGCGCTGCCCTAAAGCAGATCCGGAATTGGTCTACAGGAGTTTCCCACCCTCAAAGACTTTCTTTGCAGAGGTATGGAGATGTACGCAAGAGCAGATCCACCCCTCGCTGTTGCGTTGACTCTGCCTTAAATAAGCACCCTGCCACTTTTCAGATCCAGCTCCGGATGCTCTCTGGCAAAACTCTTTTGCTTTGGGTTTCTTCTACAGATCTGATACAGAATCTGAAGCTCAACCTGGAACGACGGACTGGGATTCCTTCAACTCTCCAGAGACTTCTTTTCCAAGGTAAACATCTTGAGGATCTTCTTCCCCTCTCTGCTTACAATATTATCAGAAATTATTCCTTAGTGTTCACCCTCCGTTTGAGAGGAGGGGCAGTGGGACAAACTTCTTCTGCCCCTCCCCTCTCTTACAAAAAAGTTGTATCTTCTCAGAACCCCAAACCCCCTGCAACCCTCAAACCCCAGCCTTTTCTGGTTGACAAACTGGATGAAGTACCTTATATTGAGATCCCTTTGCCAGTTCTCGCAGAAGATCTTCAAAAATATGCAGATAGAGCCATCATTTGTAGATTTAATGGACTCTAGCCGCGAACAAAGGATCTCTTTGATTGGATCCACGAAAACTGGACTAGCAAATGCCAGGTCAATTGCTGCTCACGAGGATTCTTCATAGTATTGTTCGATCATTCCAAGCATTATGAGCAGGCCTTACAGGAAAGTCCCTGGTTTTTTGGAAATGCTGGGCTCTTCTTAACCCCATGGTTCCCAGATTTCGACCCTGCTACAGCTACCATCACCAGAACTCCTGTTTGGATCAGGCTTCCCAACCTACCTATCCATCTTTGGCATATGGATGTGTTTAGACGCATGGGCGATACCTTGGGACGCTTTCTCACTGTAGATTTTGAAAGGGCTCTTCAGAGCCTCTACACATATGCTAGAATATGCGTGGAGGTTGATATCAGCAAAGGCCTGCCTGATCAATTTATCATCAAGGTCGGCGACTTTGTTTGGACTCAGATCCTGGACTACGAGAACACTGCATTCCGCTGCCGTCACTGCCACCAAGCAGGGCATCTGCAGAACTCCTGCCCCACTCTTGCAGACAAGAAGACTAAAGGAAACCATGCAAAGTCCAATTCCAAAAAATGGACTCCCTACTACCCGCCGCCTGCAGCAGATTCTACCTCCCCAAGCTCTGTTGATGATGGGAGTGACGCAGATACAGATCTTGCTCCTCAGACTGAAAACTTGTCCACCGATGTTCCCGAGCATCCCCCTGATACCGTCGTCACTCAGAAGCGTAGCCATGAGTCCGCCTCCTCAGATTCAGATAAGGAGGCCCCTCTTTTGGAGAACACCAGTCTTCAAATCGTCCCAGCACATACTCACCAGGATGGTTGGGTTAAAGTCATCAAAAAGAAAGGGAAGAAATTTCGTGTGGAAAACTCTACCAATTCTAGGTAGGAGTCGGTTCCTTCCTGCTTTCTAGTCTCTTCTTGCTGCTCCTCGCTTGTCTTTTTTCTCTCTCCGGTGACCGATGTTGATTTCAAATCATTTCCGGTAGGCCGTGTCTTTGTTTCTCTTGATTGTACTTTCTTATGTACCATATTTTGCTTAATAGAATTAGTCCAACTTCAGAAAAAAAAAAAAAAAAAATATTAATATTAATGAAAAAATGTTATAAAATTAATAAATTTTAATAAACAGGTTATTATGTAAATGATCTAAAAAAAATTATATAAAATATTCAAAAAAAATTCAAACTTATCATTAAATTTTAATTTTCAAATATGGGGAAACCCCAACATAACTTAGTTTTCAAATCAATATAGTGAGGACAACCATCACTGGCTATTATTTACCAATGCAGGCTGACTCATCACCTATATTCAAGAAAAACCACACCACCTAGAATTACCTAGTTGGTGTGTTGGTTTTCACTCTTACCATATGTCTTTGTGTCTTAGGTGTTAACATGTTTCCTTAAGTATGAGGAATATGAGCTCTTAGCCAAGCATAAGCAGTTTTAGAGCATACTCCATTTTATCTCAACAAACTACCATTTTTCATCTTTATATTTTTATTTTTCTTAACAAAAATTATCCCTTTAAAATATTTGCTCTTCTTAATGTGAGAATCTCAATAGTGATTTTTTGTAATCATTAGAATATTAAACATTTCATTTCTAATTTGAATAGTTAAAATGTTTCTAAAACCAAATGCCAAATAATGCAAACATAAATATAAAGTTTAGCTTAGTATGGATGATTGTGTGATCCAAATGCCCATGCATAGGCTCTATGAATATAAAGATGTTGAAGATAATGGAGAATACTATATTAGTGTGAGTTGGTTCACGAGACTTTAGGATAGGAATTAGTTTCTATTTCTTAGGATATGGTTCTAACTTCTCTATATAATGCTTGAAGTGTATTGAGAATGCAGAGAGTTCTGCAGAGCCAATCTCTCCTGGTTCAGACTCTCTTTCGTAGAGCTGACCAGTGAATTTTTATTTATCAATTCAAAAATCTCATTTTATCATGGTATCAGAGCTCCATGGACGATTCATAGCCGAGGCGCTGTGATTCCTGCGAGTATCCAGGTGGCAGAGAGGAAGCCCCTGATGACTGAGTGGAAAAAAAAATTTCTAGCTTATTTCCGCTATAATGCATCTCGTAGTAAGATACAGAGCATTATATCGCGGGTCCTCACTACATTGAGTCGCATTAATCATCAATCACTTACCAGCTTTTACATGCACGCGGGAAAATCTAATTTTTTGGTGTGTTAACGCACTAACGCGAGAGAGAGTAGCTTCAACAGAGCGTTAGCACGCTGCCGTATTGAACAAAGGCTACGTTAATGAGCGTATTAAAGTTTTTTAAAAAGGTTGAAAGCTTTCGTTTTTAAAACTTTATACGACTAATTAAAGAGTGGTCTTCCTTACGTGAATCACTTTTCCAAAATGGATTTGAAAAACATACGTTGGTTCCGGTCCCTTCTTTCACTCTACGAAGAACATGCTGCAAACGCCAACATGAAACAAATAGCTATAGCGTGCCACAATATTCCCGTGTACCCAGGGTCTGAATCCGCCGTCCTATTTCAGAGTGATTCAGAAAGCTGCCTGGAATTTCTTCTGAGCAATATGCGATTGCTATGAAACTCACGAAGGCTCATTACCCAGAAGAAACCAACGCTTGTAACTAGAAAATCTGCAGGAGAAATTTTCCGGCGTGGAGGATAATACAGTTTCGTTTTTGTCAAATATCCTTGAGACAGATTTGCAGAGACGCAATATTTCCAGCGCAGTTTTGCAGATACAGCAGTTAGCTTATGTCGTCAAGGAGGCGTTAGTGAAGCGGGATAGGGGTTCAATGTGTAAAGCGACTCGGCGCAGTGAAGAAATCCGCCATTCTGGGGCAGTGGGCACTTCTGGAAAGAATATGCAATCCAGAAATGAGATTTTTTAATGTATGGGTCTTCGTCAATTTTATACAGAGGACAGAGGACAGGGACAGAGCAGCAAGGGCAGAGCATAGAGGACAGGGACAGTGGGCAGAGCAGCAAGGGCAGAGCAGCTAGTTTTCAGTGGATAACGGGCAGAACAGCAAGGGCAGAGCATAGAGGACAGGGACAGTGGGCAGAGCAGCAAGGGCAGAGCAGCTAGTTTTCAGTGGATAGCGGGCAGAGCAGCAAGGACAGAGCAGCAAGTTTTCGTCAGTTTTGGGCAGATATTTTGATTTCCCTTAATATCATCATGAGAATGGAACAAGAAACTTTAGAACCCGTAGAAACAAATGATATAGGGCAAGTGAAAATTGCCTCATCAACGAAAACTGGGAAGTGGGTTTGGGTCAATGCCAAACAATATCAGGGCATTTTAAAAAGGAGAATAGCCCGTCTAAAATGGGAGCAGATAAAGAAGAAAAAGTCTCAAAGGGAGAGTATTGTTCGCAAGAAACAACATTCGAACAAGTTTTCTTCGCAAGCATGTGGCAACAAGTCCAGAGGAAAAGGAAAAGTTAGTGATGAGTATGCTTTATATAGTCCTACATCCACACCTCTCACTTGGTCATCTGACCTTTATGTGAGAGAACTCTTAAATGTAAAAGAAAGGTTGGAAGTAGTAGAAGCTAAAGCACTGGAAAGAGATTGTACAATCCATATAATAACAGCTAAAAATCAGGCTTTAGCAGAAAGCAACAAAGTTCTGAAGGAGCAAGTGTCATTACTGCAGGAAGCTCTCCGAATAGGGAAAACAGAATGGCAACGCATGAAAGCGGAGGTGCAAAACATGAAGAAATTTGCAGTGGAAAACACAGAGGTGATGAATGCGAAGCCACCCCGGGATAATGGGAAAGCAGTTGCTCAAATAGACAACAATGAAGAAACATCAAGAGAAGGGAGGAAAGAAGATCCCACAAAACTTTCCAAAACTTGGGCTCAAGTTGTTGGCAATTCTGCTAAGAGGGAAGGAGAAACAAACATCCAGGTTAACAACATGCAAGATAGAGAAAGCAAAGAAAGCAAGGAAAGACTGGATAGAGCAACAAACATAATTATTAAAGGGGTGAAAGAGTATGGTAAAAATGAATGTACTCTTGACCTTGCAAGAGACTTCTTGAAAGACAAACTCCAATGGCAAGGACAAGTATGTCAAGCATGGAGAGTAGGTAAGCTCAACGGTGAGAGAGCCAGGCCCATAAAAGTCATCTTGGCCAACTTGCATGATAAAGATATCATTCTGAGAAAGAAGCAACTCTTAAGGGGTTCTCGATTTTTTATAGAAGAAGATTTAACGGTAAGACAACAAGAGGAAAGGAGGGATGAAATGACAAAAGTTAGGGCAGCAAGAGATGAGGGAAAAAGAGCATGGATCTATAAAGGTAAAGCCGTGATTGCGCAATTTGGACCTCCTTCCAAAACAATGCAACAAAATGATAACAAAGAAGAGGCAGCAAACTCTTTAGCAAGAAATGAGGAAGAAAGGTCATTATGGGCAAGCAGGGACAAAGACTCAATTGTGAGTCTTGCATGTCAAAACAAATAGCAATCAAGTCTTACCCAGGTTTCCTTAAGATTAGTTTGTTGGAACTGCAGGGGTTACCCATGGAGACGAGGACTTGGGTTAGGGCCTATTGCGGAAGGTAGAGACATAATTTGCCTCATAGAAACACATGAGCATGAAGGGTGTAAGACACCTTTGTTTGAAGGGTATTGGAAGATAGCAGTGTGGAACAAGGCAGCAGGGAATGGCAAAGGGCACGGGGGTATCATGGTATTAGTAAGAGAAAAAGAAGGTCGTTTCATTCAGCTAGAAAAAGAAGACCCACATAAACAATTTGTTTGGCTTAAAATATCAGAAAATGGAAATCTCATTAGAATTGCAGCATGCTATTTTGCACCGCAAGTTTCAAAAATCTACAAAAGTAGAGGGCTTGACCACCAAGATCCCTTTGCAGCCCTAAAAACGGATATTGCAATATATTCTCAGCTAGGTGAAGTCCTTATAGTGGGGGATTTCAATGCTAGAACTGCAAGTGAACAAGCTAGCATTCTTTGTTGTAAAGAAGACAGTGACCCTATCTGGCTTACAGAAGAGAGTAATCATCGGTGGAAACGAATTTCAGAGGATAAAGGCTACAATATCTTTGGAGAACAACTGCTTATGCTATGTGGGGCTTTCGATTTAGTCATTTGTAATGGGTTGACTAAATGGGAAAAGTCCGGTAATTTCACTTGCAATACTTACAATGGAGCAAGTGTAGTAGATTATGTAATTTGCTCGCATAGTTTGTGTGAAAAAATGGAGGAAGTGTTGATTGGAGATCAAATTTGGGACTTAAAATCATATCACAAGCCAGTCTATTTAAGTTTCTCTTGGACTGGAAAAAAGCAATTGGGGTCGAAAAATCAATGTGTTCAACAAAATCCCCCAAAGGGCAGAATTCTTTTGAATCCAGAGAATTGTAATACCTTCAAAATAATGCTAGAGAAGCTCTTCAAGAAGGAGGAAATCCCATCTCAGGGCCTTCATAGTCACAGATTAACACATTTAATTCAAAGCGCACTTGCTGAGTGCAAAAGAGCAAAAATTAAGAAGTCCGAAAAAAATTGCTTTCCGGTTAATGCTTGGTTTGACGAGGAATGCAAAAAGGCAAGGAGAAGGTGGAAGGAACCAGACACGGATAACATAAAGCTCAAAGCTTACAAGCAGTTAGTAAAAAAGAAAAAAGCCGATTTTATGGTTTCAAGGAGAGAAGAACTAATCTTCCTCGGGAAAAATAACCCCAAATTATTTTGGAAGGAGCTCCAATCGAAAAAGGTGCAAACCGAAAACAACATTACAGCTTCTAAATGGTTTGACTATGCAAGACAACTTTATGAGCAGGATCCCAAGGTTGACCCTCCTCCCTTGGTCAACACAGACACAAAACTCTTCACGGTGCAAGAGGTAGAGATGGGTATCAAGAAGTTGGGCGTTGGAAAAGCAAAAGACTTAGATGAACTCCAAGCAGAGTATCTAAAGTGGGGCTTAAAATTTCTTTCACCTCACATCACAAAAATTTTCAACAACATCTTACACCAGGGGTTCCCCACAGATTGGACAACTAGTATGGCAATACCTCTTTTCAAGAGTGGTGACGTCAATAATCCTTCCAATTATAGAACCATAATGATAAACCCTTTGTTTGAAAAGTTATTTGGAAGCATGTTGGAAAAGAAAATTAGCAAGTGGGCAGAAGAAAGAAATAAACGTGCTAAAGGGCAAGCAGGTTTTAGACCTAAACATTCCACAGTTGATCATTGTATAACTTTAAGGCACATCATTGAAAAAGGTAGGGAAAATAAGGAAGAAGTTTTTTGTTGCTTTGTTGATTTCAGAAAAGCCTTTGACACGGTTCCTAGGGATAAGCTTTGGGGCAGAATGGAGGAACTCGGGGTTCCCAAGCATTTGAGAGCCGTTGTGCATAGGTTGTATGAAGAGGTGAAAGTCAAAATCAGAACTTCAACTGGCATTTCTGAAAGTTTTAGAAGCGATATCAGGGTCAAGCAAGGCTGCCCATTGTCTCCTACCCTTTTTGGGTTATATATTGACAAGCTTGAAGAGTGGCTAAATTCGCAAGGGGGTGACGGTATCCATTTGGGCAAGTTCGTTATCAGGCTTCTTTTGTACGCAGATAACCTTATATTGATTGCTAATTCGGCTCTTGGTTTGCAAGAGCATTTACATTCCCTTGAGCATTTTTGTAAAAGGGTTGGGATGCAAGTCAATATTAGCAAAACGAAAGTAGTGGTTTTCTCTAACAAAAGAAAGCATAACCAACATAAGTTCTATTTTGGAGGCAGCATTTTGGAAGAAGTTGCAGATTACAAATACCTCGGAATTGACTTCAACAGAAATTTAAGTTGGGATGGTTGTAGAAAGAAAAGAACTTTAGGGGGTTGGAAAGAATTTTATGCTCTTCAAAACAGGTGTAGAGAGGCAGAGCTGTGGGACTGGAAAACCACCCTAACTCTTTTTGGGCTTCTAGTGATTCCGGTGATTCTTTACGGTTGTGAACTATGGGCTAGCAGCACAACCAAGATGCAATGGAAACAAATTGAGAAAATTCAGAAACGTTTGATTACAAACAAATTCAAAATTAAAAGTGCAGTTCCTTATGCTATTCTGTTAAGTGAAACAGGGGCTGCTCCTATTGAAGCAATCGCTATGGTGCGAGTCATAAGGTATCCGAAAAAAATTGAGCAAATGGAAGAGGATAGATGGCCTAAGGTGGTGTTTAGTGACAGATTGTGTAAAAGACAGAAGACTTGGATGCGGCAGAATAACAAATGGTTTAGTAAATGGGGTATTTGCTTGAGCATGTGTCCTACAAACAGTAAAGAGATAAAAACTATTGTTATGGATAAATTCCATAAACATACTTGGAAGAAAGAGCTAGAGAGAAAGAAGAAGTACTACATAGAAGAGTTTAACCCCACACATAACCATCAACAAAAGGCATACATAGGCGCTGATATTTCTTGGAGATCTAAAATTCTTATTGCTCAATTAAGAACTAATTCTCATCAACTCCGTTGTGAAATAGGGCACTGGAAAAGGCCAAAAGAAATGTGGGAAGAAAGAGTATGTATTTTTTTCTCCTCTGGAAAAGTGGAAACAGAAAAACATTTCATTCTAGAATGTGAGGCCTTCAAGGACACCAGAGAAAACTATGCAGGCATTTTGGCAGCTAATTCTAGGGATAATCTATTCAGCGAAGAGTTTGTCGATAAGCTGGGAGTGCTCATTGTAAAACTTCCACGGAAAAAGGGCCGAATACAAGAGTCGGATAGAAAGCAATCGTCCCATAGGCTATTTTTAGCCTCGTGGACATTAAAAATTCTTTCTTTCTTTCTTTCTTTCTATGGAAAGCGTTTTCAAAAAGGGATTTCAATTAAAGAGTGCTCTTCCCTTAAGTAAAGCATTTTCAAAGGATTTTTTTCTCATACATGCATTTGTTTGAAAAAGCACATGAATTAATTTCCAAATGGAATTTTTTTTAATGATTCTTTTGTGAGTGGAGCTTTTTTATGATTCTTTTATGAGTGGAGATTTTTAATAAGGTTCTTAAAAAGTTCCTTTTTGAAAAAAAAATTCAAAAAAAAGGATGATTGCTAATCTGCTCAAGAAGAAAAGGTCATTTTTTAAGTGCCGAAAAGATCTAAGATAGATCCGAGCCAGTGGACACCACTGCTGATGGAAGAATTTCCGTGAAAAGTCGTTGATGAAGGGATCTGGTGAAAATTCGCCGATGAAAGAGGAGATCTGAATCAGATCTTGCTGGTGTAGAGGATTCGAAAGTCTGTCACACAGCATACAAAACAACTTGTTGGATTGATTGCAGATCAAGTAGACCTGTATCGTAACATTGCCTTTGATAAATATCTAGGGTAGATCTATCATTTTTTTTTCTATCAAGTATTTTATTTGAATCGTCAAGATGAATAATCAAATAATCGAAGCATACTTGAATGAGAGTAACAAACTTGATAGCTCCAATTACTCAAATTGGAAATTCAAGATGCAGACTGTGCTAGAAGCGTAGAGTGCTTGGACGATTGTAAATGGGGATGAACCGAAGCTAGCAGCAAGAGCAGCATCGGTCCCAGAGTGGGAGAAGAGAGAAGGCAAAGAAAATATGTTGCTGAAGATGTCAGTGAAATACTGCATCATACCGCATATCAGAGAATGCAAATCAGCGAGCGAAATCTAGACAGTATTGAAGGATTTGTATGAGATCAAGAATACAAATCGTCTTCTGTTATTGAAGAGCAAGATTCTATCCATAAAGATGAAGGAGAATGAAACAATTGTTTTTTTCATATTGCGGATCAAGGATCTGAAAAACAAATTGGCAGATATCAATGAGATAGTTGCAGATGCAGATGCAGATTTGGTCACGATTTCCATGAATAGTATGGCTGATGATTACCAAATTTTTATCACTGGGATAAGTGCGAGAGAGAAAATCCCAAAGTTTGAAGAACTGACAAGAATATTAATGCAAGAAGAAGAAAGAATATTAACTCTGAAACCCCAGAGTGCAGATCTTGTGTTAATGGCAAAGAAGAAATTCTTCAAAGTGAAAGGAAACCCATCACAGCAAAACAGAGGAAATCCACAGAAAATACCGAATCAAACTCAAGGTATGTATCCGAATAGAAACGACTATGTAGTTAAATGTTTTTATCGCGGAAAACTTGGTCATATGGCTAAGGAGTGCAGGAAGAAGAAATTTCATGAAGAACAATAGAGACATAAAATACATGCAGGTCATTTCACAAATGATGACCATGTTTAGGACTTCACATTATTCATGGAAGACTTTGATGAGAATGTCGATGCAGACATCTAGTATGTAGATTTGGGAGCATCCTCACATATGACGGGGAACATAAAATGGTTCAAAGATTTCAAAGAAATCAACAACGGAGTACAAATCTATCTTGGTGATGATAGAAGTCATTAGATCAAAGGGTGTGGGAAAATTTTTGTTATTTTACCTAATGGTAATGTTAGATATATTCATAATGTAATGTATGTGCTCGGAGTGACAAAGAATCTGATTTCTGTATCAATGATTACAGATCAGGATCTCAAGGTAGAATTTTTTAAATCTAACTGTTATATTAAATATTTGTTGGATGGTATGAAGACTATTGTTTCAAGAATTCAAATAGGAGGTCTGTACAAATTGGATGTGAGAACAACACCAGATCGAGCTTTGACATCATCGAGTTTGACTACAGAAGAGCTATGGCACTAGGGATTCGGTCATATCAACTACAACGATTTGTTGTTACTTCAGAAAAAGGAAATGGTAAGAGATCTTCCTATATTAAAACAAGTGCATAATGATTGTGATGTGTGTGCATTAGGAAAGATGCATAGAGAATAATTCCCTGTTCAAGTAGAAATGAAAAAGAGAGACATACTTGAATTAGTGCACACAGACCTATGTGGACCCATGCAAACAAAGTCATTAGGAGGTGCACTGTATTTTCTACGGTTTTTTGATGACTGCACAAAGTTTTCTTGGGTATATTTCATGAGTAAGAAAAGCCACACATTTGAATACTTTAAGTAGTTCAGATGTATGATTGAAAAGCAAACATGGAAGCACATAAATATTCTTCGCTCCAATTAAGGGGGGAAATATAGGAAGGAGGAACTTACCAAGTATTGTAAAGACCATGAGATATTACAACAATTCACAGTACCCCATACTCCGTAGCAGAACGGAGTAGCCAAAAGAAAGAACAAAACATTGGTGGAGTGTGCTAGGAGCATGTTGAAAGGTAAGGATCTTTCGAATGGTTTTTGGGTTGAAGAATTGAATACTGTAGTTTATTTAAAAAATAGGAGTCCTACAAGAAGTCTCGAGTTTAAAACTCCTTTTGAAGCATTATATGGATTCAAGCCTGCGTTAAAACATTTAAGAGTATTTGGGTCTAAAGCATTTGCACACATTCCAAAGGAAGACAAAAGAAAACTAGATTCAAAAGCCATCAGATGTACCTTTGTAGGGTATTGTTCACAATTTAAAGCTTATAGACAATTTGGAATGAAGGAAGGAAGTGAAGAAACAAGTAACAACCATGATCAACATAAAAAGGCAGAAGAAGAGAATTCAGATACAACAATCAAGCTGAGTCTGTCAAAAGAAATTCAAAATGGGTTGGAAGCTACACCAAGGCTCAGAAAATCAGGTAGGCAGATTCAATTGCCTGCTAGATATAGGGAGAATGCCTTTATAACTAGTATGATGAATGTTATTGAACCTTCTAGTTATAGAGAAGCAAATCAATGTAGTGAATGGAAAACAACTATGGAACAAGAATATGAATCTATTCTAAAAAACAACACTTGGGAGCTGGTTGAACTTCCCAAAGGGAAACAAACCATAGGTTGTAAATGGTTGTATAAACCCAAGATTAATGCAGATGGAACCATAGATAAATTAAAAGCTAGATTGATAGCAAAAGGGTATTCACAAAAATAAGGCATTGACTATGAATAAATCTTCGCCCCCGTAGCTAAACTAGATATTATCATAATGTTGATTGCTTTAGCTACTAAGAAAGATTGGATGATTCACCAACTTGATGTAAAATCTGCATTTTTAAATGGGGAATTGAAAGAGGAGGTTTACTTAGAGAAACCTGAGGGGTTTTTCCAGAAAGAGAAAGAACATTTAGTTTGCATATTAAAGAAAGCTTTGTATGGGCTGAAACAAGCACCCAGGTCATGGTATGAAAAGATTGATTCATTTTTTCTGCAACACAGTTACAACAGAAGTAAAAATGACCCTAATCTGTATACTGTGAAAGATGAGAAGGGGCACATAGTGTTGATTTCTTTGTATGTAGATGATCTAATTATTACAGGTGATGTTGTTGGTCTAATAAAAGAAATCAAGCAACAAATATCACAAGTGTTCGAAATGAAAGACCTTGGTGAATTAATATATTGTTTGGGTCTCGAGATCTGGAGAGATTTAGGACAAACTTTCTGTCCCAGGGTAAGTATGTCATAGGTCTACTGGAAATATTCAGGATGGATCAGTGCGAGGTTGCAGCAGTACCACTACAGCAAAACATTAAACTTCAGAGTGAGGATGGCTCTAAAGAGGAAGATGCGACACTTTATACACAGCTGGTTGGGAGTTTAATCTACCTAACCACTACTAGACCAGATTTGGCTTATGAAGTCAGTGTGCTAAGTCAATACATGTCCAAACCACTTGAGAGTCATTAGAATGCAGCAAAAGGTATTTTAAGGTATCTACAAGGAACTGTAGATTATGGTATTATTTATATTGATTCTTCTGATGTTAGACTGACAAGATTTACAGATTCCGACTGGGCTAGAAATGTAGACGATCGAAGATCCATAACAGGCTATGCATTCAGCATTGGATCTGGGGTGATTACATGGAGCAGTAAGAAACATAACACATTTTCCTTGTCTTTAGCGGAAGCAGAGTATCAAGCTATGTGTGCAACAACATGTGAGGCAGTTTGGTTGCGGAGACTTCTCCAGGATTTCGAGGAAGAACAGAGAGATGCAACAACAATCAGATGCGACAACCAGAGTTTAATCAAAATTGCTAATAATCTGGTGTTTCACAAGAACACTAAACATATTGATACACAATTTCACTTTGTCAGGGAGAAAGTTCAATCAAAATAAATCCATCATGTATATTGTAAAACATGTGATAATGTTGCTGACATTTTCACCAAGCCTCTTAGCAAAATTAAGTTTGAAATGTTTAGGGAGATGTTAGGCATATTTGTGAACCCCTTCTCCATTAAGGGGGAGTGTTAAAGATAACAGAGAATCCTATATTAGTGTTAGTTGGTTCACGAGACCTTAGGATAGGAATTAGTTTCTATTTCTTAGGATATGGTTCTAACTTCCCTAAAACCTTGTATGCTATATAATGCTTGAAGTGTATTGAGAATGCAGAGCGTTTTGCAGAGCCAATCTCTCCTGGTTCAGATTCTCTTTCATAGATCTGACCAATGAGTTTTTATTTATCAATTCAAACATCTCATTTTATCAAAAGGATTCTATGAACATTGACCATTAATTCAATAAAGAGGTTTTTGAATTTTTTGGTGGTTTCTACTTATCCTATAGTGTGTAATTTTGTTGTGGGTGCCAATTATTTAATTTGTTATTTTTGTGGGGTTATTTATATTGTGCAACAAGTGGAAACATAATAGATAAGTTGAGCCTATGTTGGGGAGGACCAAAGGAAATTTGGTCTTAGATTGAGTACTATGTCAATATTGGTGAAATGGGGAGCTCATAAGAGGAGATATTGAAATAGAATTAGTAATGATGGCACAAAGATAAGATGAGGATGCCTGATCATGAAATATGTGGATTCCCTTGTAGTGTTGGTGAGGAAAATTCTGGAAAGAATGGATGTGATGAATTTAGCCTAAAGGAGGAGTGTTACCCATGTGGCCCATAAAGACAATCATGATGAAATGGAATTAGACATTATGAAAGAAGAACTAGCAAAGCAAGTAAGATTTGAAAAAATGATGATGAACATTGAAAGCATTCAGGTGTATTGGAGGTAAACCTAAACTTGATACTCATGTGTATTCCAAAAACTTAAATCTCAAGGAATTGATAGCCTAAATAAGACGAAAGTAAAAGTTTATTGAATTTGAGTAAATTAAAGATCTTATAAAAGTTAGGCTTGATTGTACAAGATTAAAGGGTCATGTTTATTTATAGTGAATAAGTTGCACTTGAATAGAAAATGGTAGTAATGAGAAAGTTAGACATGAGAAAAGACAGGGTCATAATCGAAAGGTAAAAGTTTTCTTATACATTTTCTTTAAATCTATTGAGAAGATTGTGAAATTTAAAATAGCTAAAAATATTAGAAAAAACTACATATAAACATTTTAACTTTATGTTATATTATTGATTTATCAATAAACTAATAACAATAAGAAATAACATAAATAATAATTAAAGAGATAACATTTCATTAAAAAGGCACATAAGCATCCCCTTAGATTATATTTATTTTGGGTCAACTCATTATAAACATCATCACTCGTTACTTTACACATTTTTAATATATTGTTTTTATCATTACAATGTCACTTAAATAGAACAAGCAACCAAATCCATGTGATTCTACAATCAATTAAAAAAAGAAAAAGAATCGTGTAGTGGCGAAGATTTAATTATAGTCATCAAATTCAAAGTCTATATTACTCAATTTGGGTGGTACAACTATCATTAAATATTGAGTTGTTTTTAGTGCGATTTTTTGAAGGTTTTTCTGGTCTAATTTCTCTAAAATCTGGTAGTAATTTATGAAAACAGAAGTTTGATGAGTAAGTACAATCAAAGTGCCCTAAAAGTTCTAAAATTTATTTAGGGTATTGAATCCATATATATAGTAACAAAACCAGTTTAAATAACACAAATCAAGATTTCACCTAAAAAAATTTCACCATTTCGACACCAAATAAAACTCCAAAAAAATCACACTAAAAACAACACCATTAAATATATCCCCACATCCATCACTCAACAACCAATTAGTGAATAGCAAAAATTTAAAAACTCTTCTCCAAGAATAAAGCAAATGGTGGACAATGTAGATATTAATTCAGGGTTAGAGAAATTGAGGGTAAACCAATTAGTGAATAGAAAAAATTTAAAAACTCTTATCCAAGCATAAAGCCAATGGTGGACAATGTAGATATTAATTTATAGTTAGAGAAATTGAGGGTAAAATACATGCATGTTGGTGAGGAGCAAGAGGAAGGATTTTCAACAAAAACATGATAATTAAAACAAGAAATTGCTCAAACCCATGGTAGTCTCCAACAATAAATTAAACAAATTTTGATACATGGAAACAATAATTAATATAAATAACGAAGCAGACTGCCCAAAAAAATTAAGTCATTAATAAAACAACTTAATTAACTAAAGACACCCTAATATAAATAATGAAGCAGATTGCCGAAAAAATCAAGTCATTAAATTAACTAAAGACACTCATTAAAACAACTGAATTAACTAAAGAGATTGATTAAAGTGTCTTTCACCAATGTTATTTCTCCAAATACAATTATTCCAAAATCAATCATCAACCAAGCACCACCCTATGTAAGAATTTGATGATGGTAAAACTAAAGTTAGGAAAATTCTATCGAAATGAAAACCAAAGTGTTCTTGGGTTTAATAAAGCAAATCAATTTAGAAAAACAACTTATGAATAGTTAATATATTGAAAAAACAAAAGGAGTATCTTAGGGTCTCAAGTGATAGAGTTTTAGGGTTTTGCAGCAATCCTTGCTATGGAGGTGAGTGGAGGAGGGAGTGGAGCTCCATTCTTTGAAAATGTAGTAGTTGGAAATGGGTTGAATTAGAATTAGAGATTGGTTCAAAATAATGACAAAGGAAAAAGGTTATGGAATCTCATGATTTGGAAAAGAATAGTAGCCCCAACAGTGCAATGGCCATACCAAAGCAATTAGAGTTGGAGAAATTACAACCATGGTGCATATGCTCTTGTATACCACAAACTAAAATATTCACAAGTACGAGATCACCTCCACAAAAATTGTTGAGAACATCCAATGCATGTAAGATCATGTAGTATACGAAAGTTCATGGGTATTTGGCTAGTTAAAAGATAAATAATTTGGGGGATCAATCACTACTAGAAACAAAAATTACATGTAGAATTAAATTTGGGATCAAAATGATTTTTCAAAACTATATTTAATAATTTAGAGGATGGGGAAAGGGTTTTTAAAAATGGACCTTACTTCTTTAACTCTGTGGGACTCTGCCTTTGTTTCTAGACAAAAAAAGTTTACCATGGAGAAATAATATTTAATGATTGCTCCAATTTGTATTAGGTGGTATTTTTTACCTAATGAATTCAAGGATGAAGAGATTTTTTAGGGTATAGGTAACTCCATAGGGACCTTTTTTAAAACATTTCAAGCTACAAATAAAGGTCATTATACCTCCTACACTCACATTTATTTTTTATGTGAATGTTTCCAAGCCACTCCCTACTACAATATGCTTAAGCTACCAAGACTCAAACTAAAACAAAATTATAGACTACGAGCACATTCTATTTCATTTTTGGAAATTTCATGATCATGGTCATGCTTTTAGAGACTTCCACCTCAATGTGCCAACCGCCCCTCCAAAGTCCCAAGGCAGAAAAGGTTTAGAGGGTTTTGAGAAAGTCTCAAGCAAAAAAAGAGCATGAAAAAAACCCTTGTTCTACTAAGGATCTTGTAGGGTTTGAAACACACAACCAATATGAAGTTTTTTCTAAGGGATTATAAGAAACCCAAAGTGTGAAATGTCCTTAATTGCAGCAACTGGAATTTATTCTTCTATCTATTGCAGATTATTTGTCTTCAGAAATTTATCGCAACAAATAACGAATAAATCATTACTGCAATTTTCACAAATAATAACAATAGTTGAGAAATAATGCACACACACAAAGTAATTAACACTAGTATTTTTGGAAAAAATGTCCCTTGGAAAACCCAAGCATGGGGAAAACTAGTTCTATAGATGAGGGTTCTATTATTATTCTTTGGCAAAAATTGAGAATTTCAATTTGCTTTCCTCTCATTATAAAAGCTCCAGTAAATTTTTTTCTCTTCACAAAAATGATCTGGAAACCAAAATTCTCCCTCTGCAGATGTACTCAACCTCTATTTGTAATTCGTACTCCTCCCAACAACTCACGCTAGCTCTACTACTCACACTAGTTGCTCCGGTAATTCACACTGCCTTTAGAAAAAATACTCTATAAGAAAATTATCCTCCAACAACTTGTCTAATTAACTTTCACTACCTTTGAGTGACAACTATAAGAATTGGAAACTAAAACAAGCCTCCCTATCACTCACATTGGCTAAATGTCTATTCACACTGGAAAACTAGACCTCTTCTTCTACTAATGAAATCAACCTCCTTCCTCTCACTGGAAATTGGAAATCACTAAGAAAATTCCTCTAGAAATTTTCTCCCCAATATTCTCTGTTGAAACCCTTCTACTAGTGTCTCCCTCGCTCAAAATGCACCCTTGCTATCCTGTAATTGGGTGATTCGAAGTCCTTGTGATGTCTCCAACTGAACCCGTGGTTTTCTCTTGTAATCTCTCTTGATGAATCAATTACCATGATCTAATAATAATCGATGGCTAAGATCATCTTAACCCCATCAAGTAACTTTTCAAGAATTCTCTAGATAAAAATTGATTTACCTCAATTAATCTAATTTAATTAACCAATTTTCCTAAGTTAGACTTAGGAAAATATTTAATAATTGGATAATTAATCTAATTAAGGAATTTTCCTTGGAAATTTTTTGGGTCTTGGAGATAATTATCCTCATGTGTTCCTTAGCCTCTTAGATACCAATAAAGACTAGAACACTTGTCTGAGCTACTAAAAAACTAACACTCCCTCTTAGTGAGGTGTTCGCCACTACTCCCAACTTATCCATGAAGTAGACAAAATTTACCTTACCCAAAGCCTTCGTGAAAATATTTGCAACCTTTTGGTTGTCATGAACATACTATAGCTGAATTTATCCATGCCATACACAATCTCTGATGAAGTGGTATCTGATGTCAATATGCTTTGACCTATCATGAAACAATGGATTCTTGGAGACTCTGATTCAACTACGATTATCACAGTAGATATTGGTCAAATCCAATCACTGACAAAACAATCCCACTAGCATATTACGAAGCCAAATAGCTTCACATGTGGCCATTCCTACTTCTATGTATTCTGCCTCTGTAGAACTTAGTGCCACAAACTTCTACTTCCTTCTACACCAAGAGACAACCCCTGATCTAATACTGAAGCAACACCTTGAGGTGCTTTTTCGATCCACTGAACTTCCTATCTAGTTTGCATCTGTATATCCCTTCAATCTAACACCATCACCTCGAGTATATCTTAGGCCATATTGGACTATACCTCATAAATACCTCAATAAATGTCTCATTGTTTTCCAATGTAGTCTCTTAGACCCCACCATGAACTGGCTGAGAGTGTTGACCATGAAACATATGTTTGGCCTTGTGTTGACTAGATACATGAGATATCTATTAAGCTTCCTATATAAGAGTGGTCCACTATTGTGTCCTCTAATGCATTTATATTCCTCCAATTGGTAATCATAGGCATAGACATGGGTCTATAGTCATGCATCCTAAATCTCTTCAAGATATCCATATAATATCTCCCTTTCCCAAGGAAGATCTCCCCGTTTTTCTCCCATACCTCCAGTCCTAGAAAATAATGCAGCAGTCCCAAGTCCTAAATCTCAAACTCAGTTTCCAAGTCTCTCTTGCAGTCCTCTATGAGCCCTGATGACCCTGTCAAAAATAGATCATCCACATATAGTACGAGAATGAGCATCTCACCTCCTACCATGAAATAATAGAGGTTAGAATCCTCCTCGCTCTTCATGAAGCCCATATGATACAAGTAGTTGTAAATCCAACCATACCAGACTGTAAGAGCTTGCTTGAGTCCATATAATACCCTCTTCAACCCAAAAGCATGTGTATATATCCCATGTGTCTCAAATTCCTCAGGTTGTTCGATATATATTTCCTCTTCTATCACCATGTTCAAGAAAGTTGTCTTGACATCCATCTAGTGAATTTCCCATCCCATCTACACTGTTAATGAGATCACAACCCTAATTGAAGTGTATATGGCCACAAGAGTGAATGTCTCCTCATAGTTTATGCCTTCATTGTGCGCATAACCCTTGGTGACGAATCTAGCCTTATATTTCTCCATGTTGTCATTCGCAACATACTTGATCGTGTAGATCCATCCAGAGCCAACTACTGACCTATTTGCTGGTCTAGGCACGACTTCCCATACATAATTTATTATGATGGAGTTATACTCCTCCAACATCACATCCTACCATAGTCGATGTTGTGCAACCTCCTAATAGCTGGAAGGCTCTCTGTCAATGACATATGTTACTAACGCGTTATACATGTCTAGTTACATGTGCTCTCTGGTGCTTGCCCTACGAGCTCCCATGAACTATTATTCATCTTTCAATGTCTAAATCACCTCCATGTTTCTTCTTCTGCTGGTGGTGGGTGAAGCTTCAAGCTCCTCATCCTGTCCCCACTCCTCCATCTGCTATGAGCTCACTAAACCACCTATACCTAAGATAGCGCTCGTACTGGTAATTGTACTTGTGTTATGTTGTCATGCAACTACTTCTCAACCCTTGGAGCTTCTGTTGGCCCACTCTGATCATCTTCTGGCAACTCATGAGATCCTTTGAAGGCTTTCTCCTCCTGGAACTTAACATATCGTCTCACAATAATCTTCCTTCTACTAGGAATATAGATCCTATACGAATTGGACCTTTCCATGTAACCAATGAAATATCCCTTCTATACAATCTAATCCAACTTAGTGTGTTTATCATTTGGCACGTAACAATTAGCTATGCTTCCAAATATCCTAGAGTTTCCAACCTCTAGCGTCTTCCTTGTAAAAGCCTCTTGTGTTGTCATCTTCCCCAACACTTTGTTAGAAGCCCTGTTCTAAATATACATTGTTGTGCTACATGCATTTACCTAGAGAAACTTAGGCATACCCTAGTCATATAACATTTCCCTCGCTGTTGCAACTATCATCCTATTCTTCATTTCTGCGACCCCATTCTATTGTGGGTTTTATGTATTTTTCCTCTTCTTCTGATGTCATCCTTAATACATAACCCCATGAAGGCCTTATATGTGTACTCACCTCCATTTTCCATCCCGAGTACCTTGATCTTTCTTCTTGTCATGTTCTCCACAAGAGACTTAAACCCTTGGAAGTGACCGAAGACTTCATCATTTTTCTTCAAGAAATAGATCCAGGTTTTCCTAGAAAGGTCATTGATAATTGTTACAAAATATTCATAACCCTTGAGAGATTTCATAGAAAACGGGCCACATATATCTGAGTGTATCAACATAAGCACACCACTAGCTCTACTGTCACTCCTTTTGAATATTTCTTTTGCAAATATCCAAAGCATGCACCCTATGCACACATCATCATGTTCCATGCTCAATTTCGAAACTCTTGTTACAGTCTCCCTAAGCAGCTTGAGTTCTCCATGATGTAGATGTCCCATCCTCCTATTCCATAGCTCTCTAATGTCTCTGCTATTGTTGTTTATTATCAGTGCCTTTGTAGAATCAAACTACAACTTGTATAACTTGTTGCTTCAAACACCAATTTGTTTAACCTTCTTCCAACTCTCGTGTTTGATATACACCTTCTGCCCCACGAAATAGACATCATATCCCTTGTCCTGTAGTGTAGAAACTGAAATCATGTTCATGCCTAAACGTGACACATGCAACACATATGTAACACTGATATTCTTTTCTGAATCCCTCTAAATGTTGATGGTACCTATCCAAACTATAGTAAATTTAGTCTTATTTCTTATCTAGATCTAGAAGTCCATCTTCTCTTCCTTATAACTAGAAAATATTCTCTAACTCCTGTCATATGTTTTGATGCTCCACTATCGATATAACAGACACCTGTGGATGTAGAGCTTCAGAAGCAAGCTATGAGAGAAAATTTGTCCTCCATCCTAGAAAACAAACCATCACTGTTCGTTGAATTTTTTTCTACTTCCCTTTCCTTTCTCCTTTCTTTCGGTTATGACAATGGTTGACATGGTGTCCTAGATGACTGTAACAAAAGCAATTGATCTTACTCAAGTATTTATTATTATTTTCTCCATTTGGGATGATCCCCTGTTGGATCCCTTCTTCGCCTTCTATTTTCTTGCTATGAATACGTTTTCTTGTTCCTTCTCGACCTTCAAATTCTTGTCGTTGTTGTTGCTACTACCATTAACCAAGTTGAGCCTAAGATCCTCCTGCATGAAATCACTCCATAGATTATCCCCTCCTAGTAGTATATCACGTCCATTTATCACTTGGATGAACACATCCCACTACTTAGAAAACCCATTAAGGGCCACTCACACCATCTTGTCATCGTTTGGCTTATCACATGCTGAAACCAAATCATCCCTGGAAAGTTGAACTCTGGTGACATAAGATACTACGCATTCACGCTTAAGTATCTTAATGGTCCTCAAATCTTCTCTGAGAATAAATTTCCTATTTCTGTAGGATTTTGGTACATATTTACAATAATGTGTCCTACATCTGCTTTGTTGTGTCCTTTTCTGCGATAGGAGGGACTATATGGTCCTTGAATCCATCAAGGACAATGCTCTTAGCTTTGAAATTATCCTTTTTATATATTTCCAACTGTTGTGGATATGTTGGTATGGCCATAACATTATCCACATACTCCTTCAGTCCATACTCGTCCAATAGAAAAGACACTCTAGATTTCCAGACACCAAAATTAGAGGCTCCATCCAATTTGTCCTAATCTCTAATACCTGTTGCGACCATATCTAAAAAACTAGAAATATAGTGAAACCAAAATAAACCTAGAGTATATAAAGTGGGTTATGAACCCTCATATTTTCTCTTCCTGTACCCTGCATTAATTTACTCCTAGAAACCCTCTGCGTTGATGTGCATTGATACCATGTGAAATTTCTTTAATTGCAACAACTAGAATTTATTCTTTTATCTATTGTAGATAAATTATATTCAGAAATTATTCATGAAAAATAATTAATAAATCACTACTACACTTTTCACAAATAATAATAGGAACTGAGAAATAATGCAACGCACAAAATAATTAACACCAGTATTTTTGGACAAACTATCCCTGGAAAAACCCCAGTGTGGGGAAAACCAGTTCTATAGATGACGGTCTTATTATTATTCTTCAACAAAAATTGAGAATTACAATCTGTAAATCTCTGGAAAATATTTTTCTCTTCACAAAAATGATATGGAAATCACAAAGTCTCCCTCTACGGAAGTACTCGGCCTCTTTGTTCAATTCGCACTCCTCCCAGCAACTCGCACTAGCTTCTCCAGTAATTCACATTGCCTTTGAGAAAATTATTATGCAAGAAAATCAACCTCCAACAACTCGTTAGACTAACTCGCACTGCCTATGGGTGATATCTCCAAAGAAAGGAAATTGAAATGATCCTCCATATTATTCGCACTAGCTAACTGTCTATTCACACTGCTAAACTTGACCTCTTCTTATGTTGATAAAACCAACCTCCTTCCTCTCACTGGAAATTGAAAATCATTGATAAAATTCCCCTGAAAATTTTCTCCCTAATATTCTCGATTGAAACCCTTCTACGAGTGTCTCCCTCACTCAAAATGTGCCCTTGCTATCTCTACAAATGGTCGATTCAAACTCCTTGTGATGTCTCCAATTGACCCGTTGATTTTCTCTTATAATCTCTCATTGATGAATCAATGGCCATGATCTAATCACAATCGATAGCTAATATCATCTTGACCCATCAAGTAAATTTTCTAGGAGTCTCTAGAGCAAAATTAATTTACCTCAATTAATCTTATTTAATTAACTATTTTTCCTAAGTTAGACTTAGGAAAATATTTAATAGTTGTCTAATTAATCTAATTAAGGCATTTTCCTTGGAAACTTTTTCTAGGTCTTGGAGATAATTATACTCTTGTGTTTCTTATCCTTTTAGACTCCAAGAGAGACTAGAACACATGTCTGAGCTACTCAAAAAATAATTCAAAACGCTACCAAGGGTCAACCTAATGATACCTAAAGTCAAGATCAAGGCATCCTAGATGGTTTGGACAAGTAAGCTCAATGAAGGAAAATTCAAGATGAAACCATTGCCCATATTAACAATGAATATGTAGATATGACTATGGAGAATGATTACAGGTGACTCAAAAGAAGGTGAAGTCATGGACTTCGGTGGTGTAGATATGTAAACTATTGCAACAACATGGGAGCGGTAGAGCCCAAAATCCATATCGAATAAATAACTGCAAATCATAACAAATGGTTTTAGTAGAATATTGAAGGATCTAGAGACAAATACCATGGGTAACTACAAGACCTCTTCTTCCTTATGAGTTGAAAAAAATCCTTTAAATGATAATTCTAGGATAGTTAAATAGGGAAAAAAAGAGGTAGACACAGTAATAAGCAACTCCTGCAAGACCTCGATGAAATGTTGATAAAATTAGGCATAATTTTTTTAATGATGGGCATGTTCCAACACCACCCTACCCCCCAAATATTCAATGAAGATTTTATCATTGAATGGGAAAAGTAAACATACATTTATTAGAATTATAATTCTTCGAGAAAATTTGAAAATAATAATTCTTAAAGAAACCAAATACTCAAGTGAATCACTTTCTAGGATATCTTCTTCCAACTAGAAAGGTTGTCAATCAATAGGAATCGATGCACAGGGGATAGTTAGAGGAATTCCAATAGTATGACATCCTTTGGAGATATCACTCTAAGATTTATTTTTGACCTAGAAGACACTCACAACCAAATTTTAGTTGATTGGATCAACAAATACATGTTTTATTACTAATGTATACAAGCCTCATACCACAACATTAAAAATTAACTTCTTGAGACTATCCAAGCAATACACATGGTTCTTCATGATAATTATTGGAAATTGGGTGGGGATTTCAACATGATTAAATCCCATGAGGAAAAATGAGGAGGTATTCAACATTTCAATTGAAATTCTAAATGTTTTAGGGAAACAATCCAATACCTAAACATGGTGGACTTATAAAGTTCAAATCAAATCCACACTTATAATAATGAAATCGGTAGCATCCACCAAGTTGCCTCAAGATTGAATTTTTTTCTAATTTCAAAGTCCCTCATGATCACTAGCTTGCATTTTAATGCTATTATTATACCATGCACATGATCAAATCCTTTACATATGAGCTTTTACCTCGTCTGGAAAGGTAGTCCCAAAAACCATCCTTTCTATCTTAAATCACTATGTATTGATCATCCATCCTCCCAATACAAAATAGAAAAAAAATGGAAGGAAGCTCTGTAGAATAAGATTCAATCATGTTCTATTTCCACCAACAACTCAAATACCTCAAATCTTGTCTCTGATAATGGAACATGGAGGACTTTGGAGATATATTCAAGGCTCAAAATCACTTTCTAGAAGAAATGTAGAGGGTGTAGCAATGGATGATACACGAAGGAAGAATTGAACCACTCATCAAAGAGGAAACTCAACCTTAGACTCAACCAGAGGAGTGTAGTAAATAGGAGGAAATTCTCTAGAAGAAAAAATCATAAGTATCTTGGTTGAAGGAAGGAGAAATAAATGCAAAATTATTTCATCATTTTATGATTAAACATAGACACCACAATAGAATATCCACTATCAAGGATACTGAGGACCTCAAACTTACAAAGCATGATGACATTAAAATTGATCTAATACAATACCATCCATCTCTTCTCACAAAACAACAACTACATTATGAGGCCACAATCCAAAATATCACAAATAACAATCCCAGACTATTTAATCAAGAACATAGTGAAGCATTTTTGTGGGAAATTACCCCCTTTTAAGTAAAACTATGTTTCATGGAAATGCACAAGGAAAAATTTGTATGATCAAACAAATTCACAATATATCCTTTTTAGGCATGTTGGCCGATAATCCACCATGATTTTTTGAAATTTGTTAAGAGTTCTTAGAGAACCTCTTCATTCATCTCCCTCATAATGAAATATTCCTCACTTTTATCCCCAATGAGAAAAACATGGAAAATCCCAGTACATTTTGGCCCATTACACTATATAATGTGATTTACAAAATAATCATTAAAGTCATCGTGAACAAATTAAAGCCACTCCTTCCCAACCTTTTATCCCTAGAGAAGTTAGGTTATGTACAAGTGTGATAAATTTTGGATAACATTAACCTTACTCATGAAATTATACACTCACTTAAATCCACTAAAAAATTAAGGAGGCTAATCAAGTTTGACTTGTTAAAGGCATTTGACAAGCTGAGCTTTTAATAGAATATACATGTTCTTCTTGCTTTTGGATTTTTAAATAGATGGAACACATGGATTCTATCACTCACATCCAAGGATTTCTTCTCAATCCTTATCAATGGTTCAACTTATTTTACTTTTGCACCATCTCATGACATTTAGCAAGGTAATCCCCTTCCCCCATTTCTTTTTATGGAAAAAGGACTAGGAAGATCTCTCAAAGCAGCGATGGATTCTCGTTGAATCAAAGGGCTCAAGATTATTGGAAATGATCTCTCTTCCTATCATAAATTTTTTTTTAATGAAATTCTTATCATGGGAGCACCAAATGATAAGTGAATCTCATGCATTTAAACATGTATTAAATATTTTATGGAAGCCTCGATAATTGAATCAACCATCGTAAGTCACAATTTTTTTTCTTTAACACTTTTCATTTTCTTCAAATTAATATTTCAATAATCCTAGACTTTCAGTGGAGCTCACTCCCATCCCAATACTTGGAAGCACCTCATGTTGAGAATTCTCTTTGGCATGCCTCAGTGGAGGATCTTTTCAACAAGCTAGAGAAAAAATTAGTTGCATGAACTTTTTGCTCTCTTAACATTACAAACCACTTGATTCTCAAGCTTGTTTTTCATGGTATTCCCCTTTACCTATTCTATGTGTTGTTAGCTCCAAAATATCTTCTCAAATCCATTCACAATATACTACAATATTTTCTCTAGGGAGGTGCTATAAAAGTTAACAAATAGGCTTTAGCTTCTTTGGACAAGCCATCTTTTGAAACTTGCAAGAGATCTAGGTTCGAGGGACCTATAAATATTGAGCTCAATCTTAGGGCCCAAAACCTAGTCGAAATGGCTCATTTATAGGAATGATGGGGTAAAATATGGCGATGAAAATATGCCACAAATATTACATCACAAAATCTTGTTTGAATGGATGAACATCACATTGGCTCTTACATATGGAATGTTTTTTCTTTTTTTTTTTGGTAAATTAGACTGATTCTATTAGAAAAGTGTATGGTACAATGAGGTTACAAGCAAGAGAGGCTAGAGATTTGGGTAACCGGAAATGATGAACCATCAACCTCGGTCCCACGATTAGCCAAAAGAGAAACAAAAAGAGCCCAGAAGATGAACATGGGGGCTAAATGACATGAGCAAGAGTCTACCTAGAGTGGGTGGAGTCCTCAGTACGATATTTCTTTCCCTTATTTTTTGATGCTCTTACCCAACCATCCTGGGGCGGACATGCTATAACCACTTGAAGATTGTTGGTGACTGAAGGAGATGGCTCCTTATCTGAGTCTGAGGAGGAGGTTTCATGAGACCGCTTCTGAGTGCTCGTAGGACCGTTAGGATCACCAAGGTCTGTCGAGGTCATGTCCTTTTCTTGCTTTGCCTCTTCCTCATCTTCTTCGATCTCTTCCTCATCTGAGTTGAAGGAGTCGATGTCATCCATGGGAGGCAGTACACAAGGTTTCCAGCTTTTGGATTTTTATTTCTGATTGCTCTTCTCCTTTTGGGAAAGGAGGGTGGGGCAAGAGTTCTTAAGGTGCCCTGTTTGATGACAATGATGACATCTGAAATCTGTGTTCTCATAGTCCAGGGTATGAGTCCAATGGAAGTCTCCCACTTTGAGAATGATTTTATCAAGCAAGCCTTTGTTGATGTCTATTTCAGCGCAGATCCTGTCGAAGGTATATTTGCCTGCTTCCCCTCTAAAGGCATAATTTCTAGGAAGCATCCGAGGGTGTTTCTGATTCCTTGAGAGACTGAGTAGTGAAAAAAATGAGCAGGTAATTTAGGGAGCTAGACCTAGATAGGGAGCTTGGTGATGCCAACCATGGAGGGATCAAAGTCTGGGAAGCATGGTGTGAGGAATAGCCCTACTTTTTCCCAAAACCAAGGTCCCTCTGTTAATAATTTTTTATAGTCCTCGTTGAATGCAAAAAGAACTATGAAAAAACCCTTTGAGCAGAAGAAGACCTTGGTGTCATTGGTCCAAGTGGAGTGCATCCATTGATAGAGATATGCTAAGCGAGGCCATAATAAATTAAATCGGAAAATAATGGCCTTTTCTACCATTAGTTGAGTCTGGTTATCAAGTGAGGGATGTGAGATTTCAATAGCAAGAATGTCCTCCATTTTATCCACTAAGAATGGCTTGGAAGCCTCAGGGGTTTGGGCAGATTTATTGGGGTGTTGAGCATGGACTGCATCCTTGTAAGAGAATGCTTATGATGAGGTTGGCTGCCCAGAAGCCCCTCCGTGCAGACGTAGGATTAAAACCAGAGAAGTATTTTTCTCTATATTGTAAAAAGAGAGAGGGAGAGAGTTTTCGAGCTGCTTACTCCTGTACATAAATCTCTGTAGGGAAGAAGGGATACCCTGCTTATGTTTGAGGTCTTGTGCAAGGATTTGCACTAGATCTGTAGATCAAACCCAACAAAGCAGAGTTTTACCGTCGAGCATGGAAATCTGAATCTGGAAGATGTGAGAACTGTCTTGGCCTCTGGACCCTGAGGGTACGCTCTGGTGCGAAGGCTCAGGTTTGATGAAATCTGAGGGTATATCTGCGCAATCACATGCACATATTTTTTTTGTTTCCAAAACTTTCTTCTTCGTCGATACTACCAAAGGATCACCAATGACTGGTTCATTTTCAATTATTGCATGAAGGCTCCTGGCGACTTTTGAGAATCCCTCAGGGCAGGAGGCCATCCCCTTCCTATCTGCACAGCTATTTTAGTCATGTAGGAGAGGAGGAGCCACCTCCATATCTGCTTCAGCGTGAGCACAACCAAGGAGACCATGCTTTGCTTGTTTCGCATTTTCCTTTGCGTAGCAACATGTGACCTCAAGTGCTGGTGCTAGCTTGAAGGAAATTGAGGCCCAACTTAACCTCTGAACACGATGTGTTGAAGGGCCAAGCAGAGGCCAGACGGCGATGGTGGGACGAGAGTTGGCTACTGAAAATCTAGTGTGCTCACCATTGCAAATCCGAGCCACCAGCCTCCCTCTCGCAGAGGAGCTTGTCCGGGGAGCGCCGACTCTTCTCCAATCCCGCGTGCAGCTGCAACTGGAGGGAACCGCATTATTGTCGATGAACTCCAATATTTGTCCATCTTCACTGTCGGGGAAGGGCATTGCTTCGCCCTTGCTAGTCCTTTCTCAATCTTCTAGAGTCTAAAGAGTTGTGGGGTCAGCTTTCTGGCCATGGCGACGGCCAGACTTGGGAACCCTAGCACATGCGGCAACTAAGAAGTTCATTTTTCTATTCATCACCATATGCATGTGTTACATATGAAATGTTACTTGGTAAAAAAAGCACTTAATTCAAACTCATTATTTTTGGGAGATTCACAATGTCCAAACAACCTTATTATAGGATTACTCATGGAAAATTTTGCTAAAATTTCATGTAAGGGATGAGCTTCAGCTTGTACATGCATCTATTATAAACCTAAAAATAATTTTTTTATCTCACAAATAGTTACCACAAGAAGGGAACTCTCATTACAACATTGGACACCAAAAGAAAATTAGACACCTCTTATGGAGGGACTCAACTGGGACCCCTTCTGGCAGGAATTGAAGACCCAAAATTAAAACTCAAGTTGGTAGGGACAAGATTAGATGTGATTCTTAGCTTGAGGAATGGTTCAATCTACATTTAGATCTCCCTAAACCTAAATTTTGGGATGAATTTTGGAAGATAAACCTCTTTCCCAAGGTATTTTTGTTTCTTCAGATTTTAGTGCATGGAAAAACTCTCACTTGGGATAAGATAATGTGTCGAGGCCTTTGAATTCCACCATTCTATAATATATGCTAGTTAAATAATGAAACTACTGATTACCATCGTAAATATTGTCCCTTTGCAACATATCTTTGGGACAACGGGGGTGTGAAATTTTAACAAAAAAATCAAAATACAATTAGCATCATCAAAACCATTGTAAACTAGATACCAATTTGCACATCCTTTTCTTAGTCGACCCTAATAACTCTTCCCAAGATTCCTAATATCGGAAATTTGGAAAGAAAGAAACATATGAATCTTGAAAACATTTCCCAAGAAATGGTTCAAATATGGAGCACAGTCAAACACAATATCGAGGACACTATTATGATCTCCTCGTGAACGGACTAAGACTAGAAAAGTAATGATGATGACGTAATCATTTTGGAAGAACTCAAGCTTGATCCCAAGCACAATCTTCAATCCTCAACTTATAGCACCCTTAAAATTTAAATACTTGACAAATGGGAGCCTTGAAATTTTGAGTTTATCAAATTTAACTTTAATTATGCCTCCAAAGGCAACCTAGGCTTGACCAACTTTGGAGGAGTCTTCCAAAACAATAAAGGGTAAATTCTTTAGATACTTGCAGAAAGTATCAATATAAGAAGAAATAATGAAAATTGTATTCTCTAAATTTTACCTCCATATAACTAATCATAAGGATATACCTAACTTATCATAAAAGGGGACTCCCAACTTGTGATTCACATGCTCGAGAAATTGCAACACGGTTCAACGATCAACAAAATATTAGATGGTTGGCATCTTGAAGGAGGTCTTGAACACATCAACAACCTCCTTCCCCCATATCCTAATAATCATCCCTTCTCATCTTAAGAGTTAGAGTAATACACTTTTTAATTGCCTCACGAACAAAGCTCTAAAGTATGAAGAGTCGCCTCTAAATATCCACTAGAGCACAACAACAGTGGAACCATTAAAAAAAATTACTTGTCCTTAGTACATGAAGAAATTTCTTCCTCAAATGGGGTAATTATTTTACACAGTCTACGAGACTTGATGAATGTCCCCCTATTGCTGCATAACCATCTACACAATCTATAGATATATGGAAAAGTGGAAGGTTGATTGTAGCATGCAAGTTTAAATTGTTTGGCTCATGCTTTCCATTATTGAACTCCCATAAATTTGCCTCTAGATCACAATATAATTTTGTTATTTCAATGAAACCTCATTCTACCATAATCATATCAATAATGGATAGCAATAAGTATGTTTATTTTAGGACAAGCACCTAGACTTGAGGGTATTCTTCTCCACCTTACAGCGTAAGCTTCCCATTATGGTTCAGCCCCCTAATTTTTCCTATTCACGATGATTTTTTTATGGATTTTTTAGTTATATGATGTTGAGTCTTTTCTCTTTCATACTCTTACATGTTTGACCCTTCATCTTGGAGATTTCTTTCCCCTTTTCTTTGTCAAATTTCACCCCCTAATCTTAGGTATTTTCTCGGTGACATCTATGGGGAGGCATACTCTTGTTTCAACCTAGAATACACTCGTCCTTTACCCCTATACCCTCACATCAATAGGTCATTAAGGATATATCTCTTGTCACTGTAGTCACTAGGGTCAATGTGGCCACCTTGTCTCTTGTGCCTAGCATGGTGCAAAGGCATTGGCTGCATTATATTGTTGGCACACTCCTCCTATGGTCCATGTTGAAATTCATATGTTGAATTTGAAACTAGGGTAGAGAGAAGTTTCCTCCATGATGATGACATTAAATATAATGTGGCACACTAGGTCCAAAATCCAGGGAATGCAACTAGGAACACTAAGCACCTACAAACTATGGACCTATATTAGAATTTTAAAACCATCATAGAAAAATTTTTGGTTGAAAGGACTAAAACTCAACAACAAATTTTGCTTTGTGTGGATGCTTTCCAATTGCAAGTCAAGGAATTGGATCAGAAGGTCTATATTCTAACAAAGAAGATAGTTTGGATAGATTTTTCAAACCCTAATAACAATGTTGGTATCCATAAAATAATCGTTGTTGACTCGTCCTCTCTCTGATGTGCACATGTTTATGATGTTTTTGTTTATATATATGTGTAGCACTACTACTCTCAATCATTAAAAAAGAATGGATTGTCTAGTAAGTCTATAGAATATAGAAATATTTTTGACATTTTTTTGGTCTAAGGATAACTATTTAACTTTATGGATAAAATACTTATACTTTTGTTGTTGGTTTGGTTCCCCTGGTAACAAGCCAATATCGTACACTTTTGTACAATGTTTTACATAGTTTAATACAATGATGTACAACTATCTTCCAAAATAAAATAAATAAAGCAAATGAATATTTTGAAATGCATAATGTTCAAAATGATACTAGAAAAAACAAGCATGACTCCATGCGGCATGACAACAATTCATGCAATTGGTACATGTCACAAAATTCCTCATCCTATTTATATAAATGGGATATAATAAAAAAATATTTCTTAGGAGATTCAAAAGTTGTAGATGAATTTTTTTTTTGGAAAAACTCACCAAACAAACAAAAAGATGTACACAAATTCACATATTAATGGAAGCACCAAAAATGCAAGTGCCCATGTTATTAGAAGATTGATCAATCCAAATTTATGTGTATTAACTGAAGAAACACATGTAGAACAAGTTAGAAATGCATAATATTACAATCATGGAAAAGGTCGGGCATGAGGTAAAAGTTGTATAAATCAAAGTAAAGAGGGCATCTCAAACACATTAAAAGGTTTATTAAGATGAAAAACTCCCCAAACCATGGATACTAAAAATGTTCTACCACATATATGAGAAGAAAATAAACACAATTTGGTAGCCCATAGATTAAGGGAGGGAAATTGTAAATGTATTGGAGAGAAATGGGATCTGAAATGTACTTGTCATAAATAAAATAACTCAATAAAATTATATAAATGCAAGGCTATGAAATAAAACTAGTGAGAGCAAATATTATGATGCAAAGGCTATTGAACCTTAGGTAATTACACTAAATTATTGACTAAGGAATCATCTATTTGTGAAATACTATGTAAAGTTTAGATAATCTTCAAGTGTTTGAAAAATATACATAATTAATTACATACTCTATTTCTTTTAAGGAATGGAAATCTATATGAGTTATATGCAACTACTTATTGAAAAGAACTAATAGTATGTGGCATAGATCTTCTAGACATGAAATGCATTATCGTTTATTGGTTTGAAGCTGTAGAATTATTTGGTTCCCTTTAAAATAAAATAACCTAAATAAATATAAAATGAACGAAATAATTTTGGGTTCTACAAAAAGGAAATTATGACCAAAAAAATAATTGTAATGTTGGAAATTAATTTTAGTAAATAGAATGCTAAATCACAATAAATCCATTTCAACCATGGGTTGACGACATTGTCACAAAGAATGAATCATATGAACAAATTTCTTCTAACTGGTGAATTTAAAACATCCACATCAATGATTGAATATGCAATGCAAAACAAATATGGATGTGTATTCACCAATCACCTCTCCAAGTAGCCTGTGCCTAAGGACGTCTAGTATATTCCTTCTCTATAGCTTATACTAACTCAAAATAATGGCAATATCTTTATTTCATCAAAAATCCTTCAACATTACAAGCTCTAATCAATGGTTTCTATCCCTATCAATGAGAAACATGAAAACTATAATTTTTTTACCCTAATTAAGTTACAGTTGAGTTTTTTATATCGAAAGAACCTAGGATTAAAAATAAATAATTACATGCTATGGACTATAGTTCTTACCCTTGAAATCACCATTTCCTTTACATCAACATTGAGGAGCAAGATATTTGGGTTCTCTCTCGACCAATTATGTTAGGATGGTTGATGTGTTCAGCAACCCATGGTTCCACTCCCACTCTTACTTTGTTTCTTAGAATTTCCTATTGTTGATATGCACAACCATCCCCCTTCTCCTAAAATTGGATTAAGTTATTTTAAAGATAACTCATAGTGTTATTCTTCCCTTTGGTTATATTAATTTAAGGGACTATTGTAAAGTTGTGAGGTCATCTCATTCCTTCTTAAGATGGGGTATTATGGATTCCATTCTTAAAATATTGATGATCTTCTTGTTCAAACTACGAGGGAATATCAACCCCGTATGGGACTCTTTCAAAAACGAAGACATGAATTACACTTTAGCATAAATAATTACATATAGAAATAGGGAAGCTCAATTAGGTAAATTTCCTCTTATCAACAAGCTCTTTTATCTCACTGTGAATGTCCTAGGTATGCTCTTGTTTAGTGTTGTTAGTGTGATGTCTCTAGTTGCTTCCTCTCCTACCATTGCTTGTCCTACACCCGTTGCTTACTCATTAAAACCTACTAAAGAATCCACCTCTATATCTAAATTTTAGCATACCATTATTTGTCTCCAATGAAGTATTTCCTTACTCCTTGGATCTATGAGGATGTATCATTTATGAATTGAATAAATATTGATTATCCTTTCTTCTAGTTGCATCTAGGACAAGTGTCAATGACATACCTGGATCTGAAATACACACAAAACAATATTTCCATAACTTACAAGGTTAATGTTATGTAAAAATCATTAACAAGCATACCACAAACTCATACTCATCACTAGTTATGTTGACTCAAGCATTTTTTTCATGTCAAACTCAGAAAATGTAACCAAAGTAAACCATTGTTAAATTTTTAATTGTCAAAATTTTGTGGGCTACATAATCGGTCAATTTATCAAGTATTGGGTCAAATAATGGAAAAAACATCAATATTATGGGGGCAATTAGTTGTATAAAATGGATAAATATGGCCTAATTCAATATCCCATCATACCCTTGGACTTTGAGGTTTGCACAACCTTGTATTAAAAGAATGAAAAATGTAAAAAATTGAATGGAAATGATATGGCTACTAATTACCACTTATTCCTCTTTGTTTACTCTTGCTACTAATCCTATCTATTTTATTGTTGCTATTGATTTCACTTCAACATATGCTATTGATGTCGATTCCATTCAAATTTTTGTAGTTGTTGGCTTAGTCTTGAGTATTATTGCAACTTATGATTATGTCCTTGAACTATAGTTGTTCATGATTCTATTCTCATTATTGTTGCTACATATACTTCTTCCCCTCATGTTGGGGACTTTGTTTCTTCTCCCCTTATTTGTAATGATTCTTCTCTTACTGTTAATAATTATTCTCTTTCTATTGAGGACTTTGGAGTATCATTCCTACTCCATAGAAAACTATGCAGCACAACACTCAACCCTTAGATCATAGCCTATGGTGTAGGCCTCTTTTTATTTATGGTTTTAGCCTAAAAAAATCTCAAACTCCTTCCATGCAACCTTCTTAATGTTTGTTCATTTTACCTTCTAAAGTAGCGAATAGAATGTAACAAGAGAGGGAACCTATACTTTATACCTATTCAATTGGAGGTGTATGAGTAAATAATAAGTTTGAAAGTAGAATTCTAGGAGAGTATGAGTAAATAATAAGTTTAAAAGGCATATGTATGGATGGTGTTGCCTTAATTACTTATCATATATGTGTAGATGATGTGATATTATTTTTTGCAGGTACTATAAGAGAGGTAAAATATATTAAAATATATTTGAATTTATTTCAGATTGAAAAGGGAATGGAAGGCTAGATGGGAGGATGGAAAGAAGAATGAAACAAGTCCTCCCATTCTATATTCAACCCTTCCATAAAGGCACAAGATACATGGGATTTGTGCGTTTGAAGGCAGTTGAGTATGGACACGAGCAAGTAATACTTGGGATTTTTAAGTTAGTTGTAACAAAAATATACTTTTAATTTTATAAATTAGAATTAATGACCTCTTTATAGTATCTTAATTTTCTCTTATCATTTATTTATACATATAATTAAATAGGAATTTTGGATCTAATGTAACAAATTTGAAGCATTCATTCTTTAATTGTAATAAGGTATGCTTGTTCATTGTTTCCTTTGGTGAAAATTGAATTTCTCTCTAGTGTCTTACTATTTATAACATATCATAAAAAACACTCAAACATTATATGATAATGATGATAATAATAATATAATTTTAAGCTTACTACCAAGCCAAATGCCAAATTGGAATGTGAGGTCTACTTGTTTGTGAAACAAGCAACTTTCCTCTATAGAATGATTTGATTGCTAAAGTCTAGGTGTACATATTTTACTCCACTTAGGATTTGAACTGGTGACCTCTTAGTAGGAAATATGTATTTTTAACGATTAGTCCCACTCAAGTTTTTTCTTTCAAAATATAAAGTGACCAACATAATTTGAAGTATGGTTGCAACATAAAAACACATCAATGTATAATTAAAGTTTTAAGGTTTATATATATATATATATATATATATATATATATATATATTCTAAGTTACTCAAGTTAATTATTTATTAGTATTCTTAGATCGACTATGAAGAGTAGCTACATCACTATGTAAAAAAAACAAGGCTATTTGTAATAGTTTATTGGTGTTCTATAAGGGGGAAAACTTCCATTTCTATCGGATTCTTCTCAATCTTGTGTCATTAATATATTTCTTTATGTTCAAGAAAGATGAGCTCTTATCCAAGTAGATGTTTAAGATCGTATTCCAAGACCAAAATATGGTTTCAACCCTTCATAGTATCCCCTTAAAAGCTAGTATCTCAAAAAATCATTATTGAGTCTATTAACCTTATGTTCATGCATCTTCAAGAATCAACATACTTTATCTCCATACATGAAGCCAATATATCACTTTACCTAATATGGATTTGACCTTTTATTAAAAAAAAACAAAAGCAAGCAAACAACTAAACTTATTTAAAGGTATTTAGGATATTACTTTAAGAGTATTTTAATTTTAATTTGACTTTATACTTCACTTAAATTTTCAATGTTGTTAAAAAAAAATTATTATTGCAAACAAGCTAGAAAAAGAATAACCCATCGTTAAAGAAAATATGTATAAGAAATACCATGAAAATTGGGAGGAGAAAAAAAAAAAACAAAAAACAAAAAACAAAAAAGAAGAAGAAAAAAAAGAAAGAAAGAAAATAGAAAAAAAAGAAAGAAAAGAAAAGACATATTGATGACAAAGTTCAAAAATAGAATACCAAGATCTTAATAAAAACTTTTACATTGTTATATGCTTTATTATTATTATTATTATTTTTATTTTTTGTGTAAGCAAGTAACTCTACTATTTTAGATTATAAAACAGAATATAAGATTTCCCGATCAATATTTATGTACTTTGATGATATTTGGGGTTACCCTTAGTTATTTTCAATTTTTCATATACTAGTCCAATACTCCAAACCCTTGGTTATTTTTGATAAATACAAGAAACTTCACGCTTTAAAACCTCGTGATACTTTGGTACTTAATCATTTTGATGCGAGCCAAGGGGATTTTTCTTTCTTTTATATATATATAGGGCCAAAGCTTATTAAAACTATTGGATTCAAGCTTCTATATAAACCAAGGGGGGAGGAATTCTCTATAAACCCACTAAGTTCAAAGCTTTTAAAATATAGAATAAAGGAAGAGGGAGGATACCTTGCCAAAATCATTGGATCCAAAACATCATAGTATATACTATAGCCACTATAGACAAGACCACAATATATGTACACACACTAATTAAACCTTAGCACTCGCGCTTATGAGGAGGGCCATAAAAACACAACCACGTGACCAAGATTTCAGCCCTGACATTTTTGTACCGAGTCACCCCAACAATAATGTACTAAGTCTCCCGCTTTTATTTCTAGGCAAGAACCTAGAGGACAAAGATTCCTTTACGAAAATTATTGAAATCGGTCCCGTCAATGTTAACTAATAACTCCTTAGCATTAGCACTTGAGCACTAGACCAGAAAGCGACATGACCACGCGAAAGAGCACCAAACTTAATCCTGGCACCCCGAACCCCAACGATTTAGTTTGTAGAATAATATACCTGCCTTAGAAACTTATAAGGATATAGACTCTAAGACGAAGGTTCTTCTCCGTCAATTTTTGTTATGACTTCTCGTCAAGTATTGACCCCTTTCATTCGGGGAAACTTCAGAGATGGGAAACTTAATGTTTAAGTGTTACTTCTTCTATTTTTGTCTTACAACCGGTCTAGCTCCATCTTAACTCTGGATCTATCAAGCGCCGAGAGGGATCAAATCTCTCGTGGTGCAAACCTCTTTTTTGAGTGAAAAACTTGAGGAAAAGTTTGCACCTCGAGAGATTTGATCTCTCTTGGCGCTTGATAGATCCAGAGTTAAGATAGATCTAGGTTGGTTTCAGTCGTGTGCTGCCAAGGAAAATCTATCAAAGATATGATTAATTTTATCAATAATATGTAATTAAATATATCAAATATTAATATAATCATTTTAAATATGCTAAATATTTCTGAGATTAACTTGGTCATTTTAATTTTAAATTTTCATAGTTACCTCTAGTTAAGATGATAAATATTGTTAATAACTATAATGATGAAAAATGATGAAATATTTTTTTTGAATGCAAAGTGACAATAATAGTGTTGAAAGATAGAAAATGTGAATAATAAGAATGTACTCATGTTACAAATAGTCTTCATTGTGATCAATCTCAAACTATTTTATTCTACTATTCTGATTGCCACCCTTGTTAGTTTTGTTATCTTTTCATATCGATTATATGAAAAAGAAAATTTAAATCGTAAACCATTTAAATCTTTAGCTCGAGTTGTTGTAGTAAACATGATACCTTGTCTCTCTTGCTCTCCAATATTAATAGGTTAAATTACTATAACACAAAAATTAATGTACATTGTCAATAAATTTTTGTGCTTACACTAAAATCAATGCATATTGTTAATCCAATCACTTTAAAATTAATGTACCGTCATATATCCAATTACATCAAATCATAAATTAACATATACATTGAAATCAATGCATTTAATGCAAGAAATCAAATAAGATTAGAAAATAACTTCTACATTGAAATCAATACAACTAATGCAAGCAATCAAATAAGATTAGAAACCAACATCTACACTGAAATCAATGCATTTACTCAAAGCAATAAAATAGGATTAGAAATCGCCATCTACACTGAAATCAATGCATTTAGTTCAAACAATAAAATAGGACTAGAAATAATCTACATTGAAATCAATTCATCTAGTGCAAGAAATCAAATATAATTATAAATCGACGTCTAAATTGAAATCAACACATCTAGTGCAAGCAATCAAATAGTATTAGAAATCACCACCTACACTGAAATCAATGCTTCTAGTGCAAGTAATCAAATATCATTAGAAATAAATATCTACACTAAAATTGATGCATCTAGTGCAAATAATCAAATAGGATTATAAATCACCATCTCCACTTAAATCAATCCATCTAGTGCAAGAAATATTCTTCCCTCTCTCCACCCTCTATCCATATCTATATCCCACTCCCTCTATTGTTTTTTGTCTCTCTATCTCACCCCCCTAAACACACACGCTCTCGCACTCAATATATATCATTCTCTTTGTCAATCACCCCCTCTCCCCATCTCTCTCTTCTTCCCTCTCTTCACCTTCCATCTATATCTCTATCTTCCCCTTCTCTCCCTCTCCCCCGCTAATAGCTATCTTTCCTCCTTTTGTCATCCCTCTCTCTCTCTCCGTCTTCCTTATCTCTCACTCTCTCTCTCTAGAAACCAACATCTACAGTGAAATCAACAAATTTACTCAAAGAAATCAAATAGGATTAGAAATCGCCATCTACACTTAAATCAATGCATTTAGTGCAAACAATCAAATAAGATTAGAAATCATCTACATTGAAATCAATTCATCTAGTGCAAGTAATCAAATATAATTATAAATCGACATCTAGATTGAAATCAACACATTCAGTGCAAGCAATCAAATTGTATTAGAAATCACCACCTACACTGAAATCAATGCATCTAGTGCAAGTAATCAAATATCATTAGAAATAAATATCTACACTAAAATCGATGCATCTAGTGCAAATAATCAAATGGTATTAGAAATCACCATCTCCACTTCTATCAATCCATCTAGTGCGAGAAATATTCCTCCCTCTCTCCACCCTCCATCCATCTCTATATCCCCCTCCATCTGTTCTTTTTTGTCTTTCTATCTCACCCCCATAAACACACGCGCTCTCACACTCCATATATATCAATCTCTTTCTCAATCATCCCCTCTCCCCATCTCTCTCTTCTTCCCTCTCTTCACCTTCCATATATATCTCTATCTTCCCCTTCTCTTCCTCTCCCCCGCTAATATCTCTGTTTCCTCCTTTTGTCCTATCTCCCTCTCTCTCCATCTTCCTTATCACTCAATCTCTCTCTCTCTAGAAACCAACATCTACACTGAAATCAATGCATTTAGTGCAAACAATCAAACAGGATTAGAAATCATCTAAATTGAAATCAATTCATCTAGTGCAAGTAATCAAATATAATTATAAATCGACATCGAAATTGAAATCAACAAATTCAGTGCAAGCAATCAAATTGTATTAGAAATCACCACCTACATTGAAACCAATGCATCGAGTGCAAGTAATCAAATGTCATTAGAAATAAATATCTACACTAAAATTGATGCATTTAGTGCAAATAATCAAATAGGATTATAAATCACCATCTCCACTTATATCAATCCATCTAGAGTGAGAAATATTATTCCCTCTCTCCACCCTCCATCCATATCTATATCCCCCTCCATCTCTTCTTTTTTGTCTCTCTATCTCACCCCCTAAACACACACGCTCTTGCACTCCATATATATCAATCTCTTTTTCAATCCCCTCCTCTCCCCATCTCTCTCTTCACCTTCCATCTATATCTCTATCTTCTCCTTCTCTCCTCTCCCCCGCTAATATATCTCTTTCCTCCTTTTGTCATCTCTCCCTCTCTCTCCATATTCCTTATCTCTCTCTCTCTCTCTCTCTCCACCTTTCTCTCTCTATGTATTTCTTCTTACATCCCTCTCCCTCCCCCTCCAAGTCCATCTCTCTTTCCCTCCCTCTCTCCACTCTCTCACATCCTCTCTCTTCCTTCCTCTCTTTCCCTTTCTCTCCCATCTCTCTCTCCCTCTCTCTCTCTCTTCACCCACCAACTATGTTACTACATCCCTCCTCTTATATCTCCTTCTCCCCCCCTAATCTCCATCTCTCCTTATTTTTCTCTTTATCTCAGCCCCAAACATACACGCTCTCTCTCTGTCTCTCCTTCTCTCTCTCCACTTCTCACTCTCTATATTTCTTAATTCCTACATCTCTCCCCCTCCAACTCCATCACTTTATCGATCCTTCTCTCCTCCTCTCTCTTGTCCTTCCTCTCTCCCTCTCTTCCCTGATCTCTCTATCTCTCTCTCTTCCCTCCAATACTCTCTATTCCCCCATCACTCTCCTCCTCTCTCTCATCCTTCCTCTCTCTCCCTTTCTCTCCTACCTCCCTCTCTATTTTCCCTCCAATCCTCTCTCTTCCCCATCTCTCTCTCTCTCTCTCTCTCTCTCCCTCTCTCTAATCATCTCTCTTCCCCATCTCCCTTTCTTTCTCTCTCTCTTCCGCCCCTCTCTCTCTCCAACTACATTAGTATATCCCTCCTTCTCTCCTCTCTTCTTCTCTCCCCCCTTCTTTCCATACATCTTACTTTGTCTCTTTATCTCACCCCTAAACATACACACTCTCTCTTCATCTCTCCCTTATCACTCTCTCTCTCTCCCCACTTCTCTCTCTCTCTCTCTATTTCTTCTTAGTTATTTAAACTAATGAACATAAATATTCGTAAATATAAAGCAGATTATGGAGTAAATATGAAAAGAGGTTTTATTTACTTGCCATACCTCTGGTTTATTTATATTTTTATTTATTTACCATACCTCTTTATACCTCTTTTATATTTATTTATTTACCATACTTATTTTATAAATATGGTATTTGGCCCATGGTATCAATATTAATTTGTCCCATGGTATTCGTCCCATAGGCTTCATCTAAATAAAACCTCTTTTTTAAATTTTTTTTACAATAAAAAGGTTTGTGGAGTAAATATAAAAATATTTTTTATTTATTTACTATACATCTACTTTATATATATTTTTATTTATTTACCATAGCTCTGGAGTAAGTATAAAAATATGTTTTATTTATTTACCATACCTCATGTTTATTTGTATTTATATTTATTTAAATTTTAAAATATTGCAATTTTGATGGAGAAATATTTATGTCTTTACATATTTTAATTTATCCATAGAATATGGGTTTTAGTTTTAAAGATTCATTTTACAAAATATTTAATTAAAAGATTTTGGATTTTGATTGTTTGTGTTGAATTAACTCTTTTCCTTTGATTTAGGAAAAGGTATTGACTTTAGTAAATAGTAAAGATGTTTAAAATTTTACTTAATTTGGAAATTCAATGTGGTAATTTTTTTTGTTAAAGGTAAATTTATGATCCATTCAAATTCACGTATATAATTTACTATCCATTCAAATTATATAAATAATACATATTTGTATTTTAATAGTTAATCTCAGCCCATTAATAAGTGAAAAAAGTTATATATAATCTAAATATTCAAGTTATATAAAATTCAAGTTTAGGTTAATGTTTTGGCCGACATTAGAAAAAGTAAAATTTATTATTTTTTAAGAACGTGACATACCCGACATCGGAGTCATACTGACCTGGACCCTACATAATAAAGGTCACCAATGGATAAATAGCGATAGATCCATAGAATTAAGTTCAATTCCGTTCAAGCCATGAAATACAAACGTTCAGTTAAGGAAGTCTTCGCTATCAAAGAAAAGGCCTAGCGAAAGCGTTGGAACTTTACCTCCATCAATCGGGTCCTAATTGGTTATGGTACGGCGGTTGGTCAGAAATTGGTTCGAAGCAGAAAAGATAAAAGTTGGAAGGAAGGTGAAATAAAGGAAAGCAAGGGAGAGACGAAGAAGCCTAAGAGAGGTATTCGAATGTTCCCAGCTATAAAGACTAGCAAGACTAGTTAGTCCCATCCATTTACCATTAATTCTCGCGATCCCAGTTAGTGAAATAAAATGGTAGCCTCTCAGCGCAATAAAATTTTGTCCAGACGTTAAAGCTCGTCATTAGACGAAAAATTGTTATGACAGAACTTGATTATGCTTCCAATTAACAAATTCATGTGCATTTTCGAAGAAAAACCAAGTCTCAACCTTCTTTGCTTTGTCCTAACTAAGACTCCATTGAAATCTTATTACATGGATCTTATATGGATTAACAAGCATAGAGATTTCCCCTGCAACACCACTTCGATCACATCCCATCATAAAGAAAACACATGATTAATGAATAATTAAAATGGAATCATGCAGAAATCACAAAGGCAAAAAATGAACCATTATGTAACCTTTTTTCACACACTCAATCTTACTCAGACTCTCTCTATATTTTATTAATTTAAAACAATGATAAATAAATATGCAACATCAGTCCAGATCCATGAGGACAAGATTAGATGAGCCAAATATGTCATAACAAAAAAAATTCACCACAAATAACTATATTTAATGGATTACATGGAAATAAAACAAACTCTATCCTAACAATCCCATCCCACACATGAGGAACCAACTCCTATGGTAAAAAGGTTTTGAGCTTCTCGGTCAAATGAGTTTTTAGGGATGCCCCTCCATCATACTCGCAAGGAACAAATAATTCATGTGCACCTGCATATGAGGCCTTCAATATATTTTCCACTTTATGTAGTAATGTGGTAGTCATCCAAGTAGCATCATCTATTGGATCGTTTTTCCACTTGACCAGGTACACATAGTACACCTTGCCCCTTGTCTTCTTGATTAATCTTTTGTCTAAAATGTTCTTTGGCTAAAAATGTTCCTGTTGTTGGCATTTGTATTTACCACTGAATCCTGTGTTCTCCACTGCTACCTGATGTTTGTGCTAGTTCATTGGTTGATACTTGTATATGTCTGCAACAATAAAAATAGGAGAGATCACAATCCATGGTGGAAACTCAATTTTGTATGCATTTGCTGAAAATTTCCTAAGGATATTACAAGGACCAAGTTTCTTCAATTTTAGTTTATTGTATTCTCCTCTAGGAAATATTTCTTTCCTTAGATGTACCCAAACTAAATCTCCCACTTCAAAACTTTGTTCACTCCTTTAAAGGTCTACTCTAATTTTTTATTTGAGGTTTTTTCTTGTAATTGTTGTTTTACTCGTTCATGGATCTCCTACATAGCTGTAAAAAAATATTCAAATGTTGCACTCATTTTTTTGGCTCTTCCCATACATAATTTGGAATGGACTCTAGCCAATACTTTTATTTGGTGAATCATTGTAGTTCAATTACACATGGGCAAGAACCTAATGCCATTGTTTTATATCTCCTCCAACCAAGATTCTTAAGATATTTCCCAAAATCCTATTAACTACTTCAGTCTTCCCATAAATCTAAGGGTGATGGGTTGAGCTAAAACTCCCAAGATTTTTCCACAAAGTCCTCCAAAAATTCCCCAAGAACCGAAGAACATATTAGAACATATGGGTGGCATCACTAGTTTTAAAACAATGAATGAAATAAGCCATATTTGAAAATATATCCACTACCACAAAGATTGAACCGTTACCCTTTTGTGTTTTTGGAAACCCCAATACAATTCCATACTCACTAAATCCCAAGATATTCCTAGAATTGGTAATGGTGTATACACCCCTATGCTTTGACTCTCTCCTTTTTCATGCTGACAAATTCTGCAATTGTTCTCAAACATTTGCACATCAGTCCTCATCTTTGGCTGAAAATAGAAATGATTCAACTGCTCATAGGTTTTTTCACGTCCAAAGTGTTCACCAAGACCTTCATTGTTCATTTATTTGATCAGGTTATCCCTAATTGAGAACTTTGGAATGCAGAGTTGATTATTCTTGAGTAATGGTCTCTCTTGTAGCATATAATCAAGCCATTAACTTGTGTCTCGGGTTGTTGGATTTTTACAAGGTTCATAGAATTCCTTGAAGTTTGTGTCAACCTCGTACAACTCCTTCATGAAGTCATAACCCCATAACCTAGACTTGAATCTCCTTAATTATTAAAATCTTCCCACTTAAGGCATCTAGAATTATGTTAGCTTGGCCACTGATATGCTTTAAAAAAAAGTGAAACTTTGAAAGTACTCTATCCAATTAACATATTTTGGCCTAATTTTTTAACAGTGTCGGGTGCTAGTTTGTATTCCAAAAAAGAAGAGGAGAAATTCCTTTTTTACATGCAAGAGTCTTTGAGGAGCAACAGAGAAAGTAGCTACAAAAAAATGCTACACCTTCTTTGCTTCTATTGTTCAGAAGATACTGAAATATAGATAATGAGTAGATTCGAACAAACTGAGAAAGAAGAAAAACAAACTTAAAGGCCATGCTAAGAAGAGAATATGATAGATCAGTTGATGCTTATTAGGCGCCCAGTCGAAGCATCCGTGTTGTCCTCATTGCCAACGTTTCTCACATTGTTGGAACTGGAGCTTGGAGCTGAGCGTTTCTCAAGTATATATTTGAGGATTTGAACTGATTTTTCTGCATGGGCACACTGGTTGGAGAGTTCATTGTACTATTGCTGAAGAGAAGTAACCCTGTGAAGAAAGACTTTCACATTTGCCTGCTGCTTTTCGTCAAGGATTTTCACATCTGCTTGCTGATTTTCGTCAAGAATTTTTTGATGAGCATGGATCTGCTCCAACTCTGCCTGCAGATCTGCACAATGAAAGTAGTCCTCATTGTGATCCATACTAAAGGAGTGGAAGGCTAAAATTAGAATGTAACAGAAGGGATGGCGCAGGATGAGGGGGAGGTGAAAGCGCAATGCAAGGGGCCAACAAAGGGAGGGGGATGTATGGAACAGGTGAGCAGCAGTGTAGAGAGTATGCGTTGCAGGGAGGATAGTAGTGAAGGGGTTCATAAAGGCATGGAGAGTGAGGGAATAAATAATGCAGCACGAAAGGAGGGGGGAAGCGTGGAAGCAGGCTCGAGAGGATAAGATCACAAGAGAGAGGAGGGAGGGGGTACGAGGGAGCCTGGAAGTTAAAAAATTTCAGTGGGGAGAATCCAAGGCAATCTATTATCCACCTGAGACAATATCATGGCAGGGGCATCATATATAGTTCATCATTACAAAATATTTGCCCAGAAGTTCGGGCACAAGCCTTGTTAACAAGAGAGTCTACGGCCTTATTGTTCCTTCAGAGGATTTGCTGAAAGGATATGTCTTCTGTATCTTTTGAAATGTTGTGACATCTACTGACTATTATGTGGAGGTCAATGTTGTTGATCTCTTGATCATGGATCATCATGTTGATGATGATAGAGGAGTCCCCAAAGACCATTGCATTTGAGATGTTGTTTTTTTTTAACTGTTGGATTCCTTAAAGGAGGGCGTAAGCTTCCTCTTTGTTATTGGAGAGGGAGCCGAGACCCCATTCAAAGGACAGAATATTTTTTCTACTTTCATTTTTTATAATGCCTCCAGCACCAGCAATGCCTGGGTTTGATTTAGATGCACCGTCAAAGAAGAGAGTGGGCCTTGAGCAACTACCCAACCATTCTAAAATCCCTTGTCTTTTAGAAAAATCTTCTAACTTGAGGCATTTTGGAGGGGTTGATTAGCTCGAGGCTTGTGTAAGCCAGAGCTGTCCAGCAGATTTCCAAGGAAGTTCCTTTCTTCCACTTGAAGATCACTAATATTGATTTTGTTGTTGTTTTTGGAGGCTATTATTTCGAAAGTGAGGCTCCATGTTTTGCTACAAACCTTCCTACAGAAAGGCTCTTTGTCGTTGAATATCTTTCTATTTATAGAGAGCCAAATGTTCCACATAAGCACGTAAGACAAGGTGTCCCAGACCCTTCTTGCTAGATTTCTTTTCTTTTTCCCCCATGGGTAATTGTTCCTCCAGGTTTTAATCAATTCTCAAATGGTGATGTTATGCTCCTAGTGAGGCTGATAGGAAGAGGTAAGTTATGTCTAACATCGAGCAACAAATGGGCACATGATGAAAAGGTGATGCGCAGTCTCTTCGGCCCCTTGGCAGTTGGGGCACCTGGATGGACCATTCACTCCCCTTTTTTTAAGATTTTTTGAAGTGAGGATTTTTCCTTTGAGTAACATCCAGATGAAGATCTTTATCTTTGGGATGGCTTCTGATTTCCACACCATTTTCCAAATTGTCCAAGAAGGAGAGGGGTAGTGATCATGGCAGAGTTGACAATAAGTAGCTTTAATGGAGTATGCAGAGTTAGATGGATCCCAACAAAAGTTGTCCATACTGTGTTTTCGCAAGGGAGCAGCGCCATGAAGCAAAATTTGGAGATTGGATAGATCTGCTTCCAAATAGGCAGGGATTGTGGGAAAGAACCATCCAATCCAATTTTGGGTTTGATCATCCCACTTAGAAAAATGAATTAAGAGATTTAGGCCAATACTTTGAAAACAGGAAAGAATGCGTTGGGTGCCAGGCCTATCCGAGAGTGGCTTTTGCCCCATGATTTTATCTTTCCCAATATTGATGCTGCTGCCCCCAATTGGGACTTTGGAGAGATTGTGAATTAGAAAAGGGATGGATTTCTTGCAGAGGGCCCAGATTTTAGAGCAAGGTTTGTCTGGGATGTCTTGATCAAGAATATGTTGACGGGGAGAGTTGAGATACTTGGATTACAAAACCCTTTTCCACCATGCTTGTTGTCCGCTGATTAACCTCCACATGATCTTCCCACCAAAAGCATTGTTTAGAAGCTTGGGTGAGAGAATTCCAAGCCCTCCATGTTCATAGTCTTGAGTGACCTGCCTCCACTTAACAAGATTATATTTTTTCTTCTCATTTTTGCCACCCTGCCAGAGAAAGTGCCTTAGGATTGCTTCAAATTTGTGATGAATGCTGGCAGTGGCTTGAAGGAGAGTGAATTGGTACAGGGGCAGTGATGAGAGGGAAAATTTTAGTAAGACAATGCGCCCTGCAAGGTTTAACCAAGAAGAACCCCACTACTGCACTTTTCTCTTCATTTTGTCTATGGTAATGTTCCAAACTTCTGACTTTAGGGGGCCAGCACTGACAGGCATGCCTAAATAATTGAAGTGATCCTAGTTCACTTTGTAGGAAACTCCAAATATTTGTGCAATGTTGTGAATGGTTTGGTTAGTTGTATTCCAACCATAAATGCAGCTTTTTTGAAGATTGATTAGCCCTCCAGAGTAAAGCATGAATTTGTCAAGGATGGTTTTAAACCTGTGAGTGATTATGTTGGTTGCTCCACCCATCAAGAGAGTGTCATCTGTAAATTGCGAATGATTCATATTTTTGACACCGTTGCCAATTTAATTCTAGTGATAAGGCCTACTCATCGCATATGATCCAAGGCCCTGCTGAAGGATTCGACCATGAGGATAAAGAGGTAGGGAGACAGAGGGAAACCCTGTCTAAGGCCGTGGGAAGACTGAAAGGAGGGTGCTAGCATGCCATTAATGAGGAGGGAGACCCATGGGTTTGAGATACAAGAATTGATGAGGGTGATGAAATTTGAATCGAAGCCCATTTTCTGAAGGACAAAAATAAGAAAGGAGTGTCTGACCCTATCAAAGGCATTGGATAAGTCGGGTTTGAGGATAAAACATTTCTCTTTGTGAGTCATGCTTGAGTGGATAGCTTCTTGTACAAGGAGGATCGAGTCAGAAATTTGCCTTTAGGAGATAAAGCCTCCTTGATTTTCCGAGATGAGGTTGTGGAGGAAGGGCTTGAGGTGCATGGCAAGGATTTTGGTGATATGTTTGTAAGAGACATTGTAGAGGGAGATCGGTCTAAACCTAAGGAGGAGGGACGATTTTCTTTGGGGATTAGGGCGAGGAAGGTTGAATTGGTGTAACCCCCAATTTTCTTTTGTCTTTGAGCCCATTATATCAGTTGACCAAATCCTTTTTTATTAAGTTCCAATAAGTCCTGTAAAAAATGATAGAGAAGTCGTCTGGACCTGGTGCTTTGTCAGGGTGCAAGGACCAAATTGCACACTGAATTTCTGCCTCATCTATCTCTTTATTCAAAGTATTGTTCATCTCCTCTGTGATCATATTTGGCAGATATCTTAAGAGATCAGAGTAGTCATCCGACACTTTTTTTCAGTTAGCAGATCTCTATAATGTGGGTGGCAACAACTTTGATTAGATCTTGATCTATCTGAATTTTACCTTCAGTGTCGATGATAGAGGAGATGTTATTTCTAGACTTGAGGATGGTATCTTGTTTGTGGAAGAAGGAGGTATTCCTGTCACCAGCTTGAAGCCACAAATTTCTGGATTTGATTCTCTACTTCTCCTCTTCTTTTCTATTGATTCTGTATAATTTCCAATAAATATCTTTTTCATGTTTGGAGTTTTCCTTATTAGCCCCTTGGGAATCAATGTTGTTATGGACAACATCTAGATTAGTTTTTATTTCAATTTTGATCTTGTCTGGTTCCTTATAGTGAAGTTTTTTCCAATCCTTTAAGGCCAATTTGGTCTTCTTTAGTTTGGTTTCCCAAATGAAGGAATGGGATCCCTCAATGTGTTGCAACCAAATACTATGAACTAGTTGCCTTGTTTCCGGAATATCGTTCCATAGAGGGTTGTATTTGAAAGGGATGGGGCCAAGAGAGTGATGATCGTCGAGAGAGAGGGTGATGGGGTAGTGATCAGAGGCTGAGAAGGAGAGAACATTGGAAGAGATGATGGAGTAATAAGAAAGGAGAGGGACAACAACAAGAAATCTATCAAGACGCTCCATGATATTCCATTTTCCTATCCTTCGATTTCTCCATGTATATCTACGATTTTTTGGGACAATATCGACCAGATCATGGTCTTGCATGATGGTTTCTAGTTGATTTCTAGAGGGATCCAAATTAAAACAACCACCCATTTTTTCATTTGCGTGGAGGATTAAGTTGAAGTCACCTCCGATGACAATGTTGTTGTTGTCTTCATTATCTATGTATGTTTTGAGAGTGCTCCAGCAGATCTCTTTATCCCTCTAATGATTGGGACCATATACATTATATATGATGATTTCATTGCTCTCTTTAGTGTTCTACAACACCACTTTGAACCAGTTCTACATTTTTGTCAAATTATTTTGCTTCCAAATGCTTTGGTTCCAAATGGTAGCAAATCCACCTGAGGCACCCCTAGATTCAGTTTGGGTACCTACATGATTTTTCATTCTATCTATTATTTATTCCATGTCAAGATCTCCCTGCTTAGTTTCCTGCAAAAGAATAATGTCCGCTTTTCCTGATTTATTAGATCTCTTAGGGCTGAATTTTTTGAAGGGTTCCCTAAACCCCTGCAGTTCCATTAAAGGGATTTCATCATTTCAGAAAAGCAGAGTGAGAACCTGCCTTCCCTCCTTTCTCCTTTTGTCCTGAGTCTTTACTATTTTTCCCTAAGATATAGGTTTCAATGGGGTTTTGAGTTCCAAGGGCTATATCATTTTGAGAAATTTCATCTCTATGTTGCTTTAATGATTTCCTTCCAGGGCTAGTTTTCCAAAGTTGCACCATGTTCTTTCATTGATTTCCTTGTGATTCAAGCTAAGGAGGGGTCGGAAGATGAGGATGGGGGATCAGGATTGATGGGGGAGGGGCGAGGAGAGGCAAGCTGAGAAGGAATAGAAAGAAGAGGAGGATCATCTTCGGTAGGGGCATGGGAGGAAAAGGGATTGGAGGAGGCTAGTGAGGCATTGGAGGGAGGTATAGGGGGGTCAAAAAGCTAATGGGATGAGTCTGGGAGTTGTGAAGAGGAGGAGGTGGGGAGGGAGGGGTTGGATTTGGGAGGGGGCGCAGAGATGATGGAACTTTTGGTGTTAGAAGAGGTATTCTTCTTTTTTTACAGTTTTCCATTGCATGTCTGACTCCAGGCTTTCAATATCAATAATTTTAGAGCATATGCTAGAAAAATGGCCATATTCATGACATACCTTGCATTTAAATGGGATTTCCTCGTAGTCAAACTGCTAGATGTGTGTCCATTCGTCAACTTTTAGCTTGATTGCCTCAGGGAGGCCTTTACCCAGATCCACCTCAACGTAGATCCTGGCATAGGCTTTCATGTTGTCTTTTGGTTCACTCTGATCTATGAACTTGCCTACAACGTTTCCAATAGCTCGAATAGATTCATCCCCCTAGTAGTGCAAGGGAAGGTGAGGAAGGCGCACCCACACTGGGATTATGCTTGGCACATCGAGTTCAGGGTCAAAGTTCGGCATCCATTTGTTGAGATACAAACCTCTAGTGTCCATAAAGTAAGGATCGTTCTTGAAGATCAAATCCTTGTCCTCTTTCGTTTCAAAATGAAAAGTGAAGTAGCCTCTACCGCAAAACCGAATAGATATTTTGCCATTGATTTTGCCTGATCAGTTACGCTCAACCCATTTTTTAAAAGTCTTTAGAGAGGGCCATAATCCAATAAATTTACCTATGAGACCCTTCTCGGCTAGAGAGAGGGCAGCCATGCACGGAATAGAAGGAGGAAGGGTGACCTCCTAAATGCCATCAAGCTTCTTTACGAATTTATAGATCGCCGACCTGGGGCGTGGAGGAGCTAAGGAGTTGATCAGGGCTGAAAAGGCCTGGGCCTGATCCAGAGGAGAGGCCACCTCCAGGGAGGACTCCGAAGGGGCCATGTGCGCAGCAAGCAGAAGAGGAGCAGCAACTAGGGTGCCGTAGCAGCAGAGCGCGGGCTAGCAGCAGCGAAAAATTGGTTTCTGGCCACTATATAATATATTGCAAGGCATGATGATCTATATATAAAACAAACTCCTTGGACATCAAATAATGCCTCCACTTCTTCTAGGCTTGAACCAAAACATAAAACTCTTTGTCATAGGAAGAGTACTTCTTGCTTGACTCATTCAACTTCTTGCTGAAATATGTTATGGGTTTATCACTCCAGTTTAATACAACACCAATTTCTTCTCCACTTGCATCCCACATCACTTGAAAAGATTTGTTGAAATCTAAAAACATAAAAACAAGTTGTTCTATGATATTATTCTTTAACAATTGGAAACCCTTCTCAGCTTCAACAGTCCAATGGAATGGTTTTCTGTCCTTATTTATAGTCTCCATAATTGGATCACTTATCCTATTGAAATTATTGATAAACTTCATGTAAAAACTAGACAAACCATGAAAACTTATAACTTCAAAAATGCTTTTAGGAGAGAGCCAATCAATAATAGCTCTTACCTTCTCAGGGTCCATCTTCAATCCATATTTATATATAACAAAGCCCAAATAAATGAGATCTATATTTAAGAATAAGCATTTCTTCAAATTGATTAACAATTTATCTTTCTACAATTTTTCTAAAACATACCTCAAACGCCTCAAGTGTTCTTCTTTAGACTAATTATACACTAGGATGTCATCTAGTTATACAATCACAATTTTCCCTATGAATTCCATTAACACCTTATCCATCAATCTCATAAATTTATTAGGTGCATTAGATAGCCCAAATGGCATAACCAGCCATTTATACAACCCATCATTGGTTTTAAATGAAATTTTCCGCTCATCTCCTTCTCTAATCCTGATCTGATGGTAACCACCCTTCATATCAATATTAGAGGAACAACTAGAACCACTTTAACTGTCCAACACATAATCTATGTGAGGTAAAGGAAATGTGTGCTTGATTGTAATCTTATTCAATTCCTTCGCATGTGCACATTCGCCAACTACCATATTTCTTAGGGCTCACACTGTCATCACTGCTCATGGATTAAGGCTCTCTCTAATTAGTCCCTTATCTAGCAACTCCTGCACTTTCTTTCTAATTTATTCATTGTCCTTATGGGTCATTCCATATGCATCCTTTTTTGGTAGACTTGATCACATTATCAAGTCAATATGATGACTTATACTTCTCACATGTGGCAACTCATTAGGAAATTCATCTACTACAATGTCATTATATTCATTCCACATGTCTTGTATTTCAAAGGCATGTCTGTAATAATATTTGAAGTAATAATTACTCTGGGATTTCAAATGAAAGAAAAATTTACCTCATTGTCCTCCATATATTGCAAAAATTATTTCCCACTCAACAACAATTCCTTTGGGTCATTTTTCTTTGAATTCCCTTCTTCCTACAATGGAAACAAGGTATGATTTATGCCATCCTTATGGAACTTGTAAGTGTTATTTTTCCCATCATGTGTAACATTTATGTCAAACCACCAATGTCTACCCAATATAATGTGGCATACATCCATGGGCATGATACCACAAATGATTTTGTCCTTGTAGTTTCCTATCTATAACTCCACTTCACATTGTTCATTCACCAATAATTGATGACCTTTTTGAAGCCAAGACACATTATAGGGTGTTAGATGCTTCATCTTCTTCAAATTTAGCTTCTCCACCACTTCCATAGACACTAAGTTTTTTGTGTTGCTGCTATCGATCACTATTTTTCAACATTTCCCCTAGACCTTGCAAACAGTCCTGAACAAGGCTGTCCTATGAGCTAGTTCAACAAATTCATTCTTTGACTTTAACAAAATCTTCTTAAGCAATAGAGACTCTCCAATATCTGGTACATTTTTTTCCTCTTGTACTTTTAGTTCCTCCTCTATTTTTGGGGAAAAAATGACACTCCTCTGGCTTGTGTCTCTATTTTATGGACATTCATATGCCATATGTCCAAGTTTTCCACACCTATAGCACTGAATCTCTCTTCCTCTGCCTCTTCCTTGTCCTTCGGAAAAGGATCTTTGACCTCTAGAGTCTCCTTTTGGCTATCGTTTTGGACTTGAGCTACTAGCTCCTTCCTTCCGTGTTGTATATATTCCTCTATTTTATCACCATCCTCTTCCTCTGGAAGAAATGTTCCCTCTACCAGAAAATTTGCTTGCAAGATTCTCCTCAATCTTCAAAGCTAGTTGATATGCCTCTTCTACAGTTTTGGGATATAACACGATGATCTCGTCCTGGATATCCAATATAAGTCCATTTATATATTTGTTTGTCTTCTATGTATACTCTTCTACATATCCAAACCTGATATATTCTTTGTAAAACTCCTTTATATACTCTGTTACAAACACTAACCCATGTCTAAGATTTTTCATATGTCTAAATAAAGTGTGCTAATAATTTTTTGGAAAGAACATGTCTCTAATCATTGCAATCATCCTGTCCTAGATCTTCATCTTTTTCTTGTTCTCCATTTCCTCTTATCTTGCACACCATCCCACCATAGAGATGCATGTCCCTTCAATTTGATGAAAACAAATTTGACTTTATTCTCCTCATCCATCTCTTTATATTAAAATATTTTGCCCATCTCTATGATCCAATCCACAAGCTCCTTTGGATTCATACTTCTAGTGTAGGTAGATACTTCAGGACTAGTCCTTGAAACATATCCCAAAACTACTTTCAATACCTTAACTTATGTTGGATCCTCACCTACTTCTTCTTCTTATTGATGTTGTTCTTCTTCCTCACTTACATCTCCAACTTCAAGATCTCTTTATCGACTTACTTCTATGGCCTCCATTATTTCTTCCAATCACTACATCAATAGCATCACATCAACATTTTCTACATGCCTTTGTCCTCTGTAGCCTTCTCTTCCAACTCTGTCAATTATGGGAGCCATAATCAACTATTTTTTCTTGGAGTAGATGAAAAATTTTCTCTGATGCCACAATGATGCAAGCCAAGGACCTTTTTCTTTCTTTATATATATATATATATACAAGGCCAAAAATTGTTAAAACTACCAAATTCAAGCTTCTATAATATAAACCAAAGAGGGGAGGAATTCTTTTTAAAACCATCGAGTTCAAAAATTTTATAATATAGACCAAAGGGGGAGGGGGGATACCTTACCAAAACCACCAGATCCAAAACTTTCTATTATAGCCACTATAGCCAAGACCACAATATATGCACACACATTGATTAAATCTTATCACCTGCACTTATGAGGAGGGCCATATGACCACAACCCTATGACCCATATTTCAATCCCTGACATTTTGGTACTGAGTCACCCTAACGATAATGTACTAAATATCCTAATATTATTTCTAGGGAAGGACCTTCGGGGTGGAGATTCCTTTATGAAAAATGTTGAACTCAATCCCATCAACGTTAACTAACAACTTCTTAGATTAGCACTTGAGCGCTAGATGGGAAAGAAATGTGATCATGCATAAGACCATTTGACTTAATACTGAAACCCTGGACCCCGATGATTTAGTGTGAAGTGCAATCTGCCTACCTTCAAAACTTCAGGGGAGACAAACATTGGGAAAAATATTCTTCTTCATCAATTTCCAATATGACTTCTCATAAAGTATTGACCCCGATGATTTAGAACCCTATCATTCATGCAAAATTTTAGGATGGGAAATTTCTCGTTAAGTGTTTCTTCTTTGATTTATATCTCGATGATAAAATTATGTCCCAATGATTAGAGCCCATCACAGGATGACAATTTGTTATGATGGAACTTGATTATGTTTTCGTAAATTAATTCACTCCAGAAAATTTTCAAAGAAAAACTAAGTATCGACCCTCTTCGCTCTATCCTTACTAAGACCCCATTACAAGGATCTCACAGGGATTAAAAAACATACATACAGTGCCCCTGCGACACCACTTTGATAACGTCCAACCTTATATGAAATGCATGATTAATGCATAATTAAAATGGAATCACACAGAAATCACAGAGGCAAACAATGAAACATTTTACAACATTTTTGCACATACTCAATCCTTCTCGCACTCTCTCTATATTTTATTAATTTCAAAGAAATAAAAATAAATATGTGGCATTGATCCAGATCTATGAGGAGATGTTCAGACGAGCCAAACTTGGCATAATTAAAAAAATTCACAACAAATAACTATATTTTATGGATTACATGGAAATAAAACAAACTCTATCCCAACAATCCCACACATTGAGGACCCAACTCCTCTGACAAAAAGGTTTTGACCTTATCGATCAATTGAGCTTTTACAGATGCTCCTACATCATATTTTTGTATTTTCAAGTTGCAAGAAATTCTATCATTTACCTCCACATCCTAAGTGCCAGAATTTCTTAAGCGCTATAAGGTTATAACACTTAATTCATTTTATGAAATGTGAGGACCCACATTACATTACTCATGTGTTACCCTATCTTCTCCCATTTTCCATACATAGTTTATTTCTTATTTGTCAGAGAGTACACTCCAAAAGAACCTTTGGTATCCCACATCCTATATTTTTTCAATTACCATATTTTACTCCATATCACTCAAATTTCATCTTTGTAGTTTTCCATACTTAGTCAATTCTACATGGATCCCACATACATGTAGCTTTTGAGGCCAGGTAAAATTTCATCGTCACTACACCCTTTTAACATTTGGTTGATACCATCATTACTGAGGCACAAATTTTATAAATTTACCATCCAACCTTCATATCCTAGTGGAAATTATTGATGAACCAAAATTTCTACTTGGGGTGTTATGTCAAGTTTGTGGAAGATTCAGAAGAACACAAATAAAGTTTGAACATCAAGAATAGTACAAGTTGGATGTATGATAAAAGTACTTGATTTCAAATAATTGGTCTCTTGGTGTGTAGATAAACTCGTCATGAATAAAAGGCTAATTCAACTGGGAGAAAGTGGTAGAACTCGTGTTCCCTTGACTCTGAGTATTTTCAAAAAGAGGTTGTGACTCCCTACTATGCAAATAGCTTTCAAGTTCTTGGAAGTAGATGTTTTTATATGCCTAAGGTGGAGGAGTTTGACCTTCTAAGAAAATTTCTTAATAAGCCACCTAATGATTCAGTATTGTTCTACTCAGATTGAAGTACACTTTCTTGCATTCCCATATAAATAATTTGAATGGTTATTTGTGAAAATGATTAGCCAAGTTCCACTACTTTAATCCTGAAATATGTCCATTATGTTCTAAACTATTCTGTACATGAAGGTATTATCTTTGATTGGGATCATATAATCTCGAATGAGATTTCCTATCAGTTAGGAAACTTCCAACAAACAAAGATGTTCCACATGACCTATTATTTCATTTATGCTTTAATTTATTGAAAATATTAAAGGACTTACCCTCATTTCATAATTGTGATTTCAACAAGGACCCTATACAATTTTGGTATCCATCACTATGGAGGCATAAGGCTCCATTCCACTTTTATCAAGTTCAAAATACTTTGTAAATGGTGTTTAGAAAAATGATTAATGGTTCTATCACAGATATGGTCTCAAAAGAAGTTGATGTTTTTCTTCTTGGAAAGGAATTTTTGAGTATAAAGAAGAATTGTGTTATATTAATTTTTCTCTATTTGAAGGAAAGCTTCTTCTTGTCCTTCATTATGTTTGTGATAAGTTTTTCATAGCATAACTTTTCATAAAATATAAATTTTGGGCTCATTTCTTCAATGAAAATAAATGTATTTCATTGCCCACAAAAAATGGACATATTAGTGTTAGAATCATATCTAATTTAAATACATTTTCTTCTTATTTCAATGAAATTAAGATGAAGGAAGTCCAAGCATATGAAGGTTTTGAACTAGATGGTGTTTTATTGGCTCACATGTCTTTTATCAGTTATAATTCATTATTTAATAGATCACAACAATTGAATGAAGATGGAGGAGATAATGAATTTTTTCAAGAAATTTTTTCTCAATATGATAAGTTGTATCTCTAATATATGTAAATACTTTGACAAGTAAAAATGAGAAACACAAAAAATAGGAAAATCCACAACTAGCAACCATGTTGGCTCTCCACATATTTTCCAAAAAATTTCCCCAATCTCCCAAAGTAAAGTCATGACACCACTAGTAATCAAAGAAAATATATGACTCAAAATTCAAGTGATGGAGATGATAGAGATTTTCCATAAATCCATTTGGGAAATCATAAACCACTTCGAAAAATTACAAATGCAAAAGGAATGTTATTGAAAAAAAAATCAAGATGTTTAGGAGTGTGAAGAAAACTCTAAAATATGGAAATTGATACGCTAGTTGAAGTGCTTGATAAGGTAGAAAAATAATGGATTGACAACAAGATTGTACTTGATTACTTGAGATTTATCTTAAGTTTTCCAAAGTCTCACCTCCATATGGGGTGAATAAGACTTAAAAAAAATTATTAATTGAAATAATTGTTGGAAAAAACTTGGGGGCATTGAGGGGGGTGAGGGATTAGCGACTGGAACCCTAGTTGTTGCAACCTTTTTTTTTACGCTAACTATATCATTGAACTAGTTCTTCACCGCTTTGATGGTTTGCTCACCTAATGTCTATGCATGTTGATTATCGCTGCTGATGGATGGGAGTCTCTCTCTACATTTTTCTTAGAGATTTTAGTTCACTACTATTGCTTCGTGGTGTTGGTCTTGTGGCTTAACCTTTTGGGGGTTTTGGTGGTGTTTTGTTTCTTGTAAGTTCGACTTGCATGTCGTCATTCATATATACGTTGATCTGTTAGCTTGTGCCATCGTTGCTCCTCTGGTCGGGTATGTTGATTTTATAAGTACACAATGTTTCTCTAAGATTTGTTGGTGGTGTTTTCTTGTCGCAATTTTGTTTTTTTTCACAACTTTTTCTCATGTGCACCTGCTCGATATGGGCTATCTTTGTGGATACGTTCTTGTCCATCTCGAGATTTTGGCCCATGCAATGTTTGGTACACTTAGGGTTGTATGTGGGCCTTTTGGGATCTGTTATATTATATTTTGGATATTCCTTGATCTATTTTTATTCGTGGGTTTTGTCCTTGTAGTTTGCTTTGTAGGGCTTTTATGTGGACCCCTGGGTCTTTTTTTAGTAGTTTTTCTACTAAGGGAACTGGTTTTTTGTGCTCGGTGCTCGTGTATTCTCAATCTCGAGTGATTTTTTTCCTGAATGTGTTCAACATATACAAAATATCATTTTCTTTCTTTCTTTTGGATGAATAAAATTACAGGTGTCTTCTTTTCCAAAAAAAAGTGCCTTCTTTTTCCTTCCAAATATTTTCCTTTTACTTTTATGGTCCATGGAACCCCATCCCAGTCTATTTTGGACAAACACATTTTTTTATGAATATTATGAATTATTTTTATAAACGTTCATATATTTAAAGCTCCACAAAGAACTACTTGGAGCACATAACTAGTGCAATCTCTGACTTTGAGTTTTAAGCATGAGGTTTTTGGTGTTTGTATCCTTTAAATATTTATGATTTTAATTGAATGATCACTTAAAGTTCTCTACAAATGTGGTCCTTTTCCTTCATCTTTCTAGATGATATATTGTGCTTTACTATGTGAAATGATGGAAACAATGAATTATGAAATTTCACATTTTATTCTTTTGAGTCTTGTATTATAGTCACATTGTAAAAATTCATTTAATTTAAGTAAACTTGATCCTATATTAGGTATTTTTGTATCTATTTCTTTAAAATAGGAGTACCACCTCTCAAAAAATGAAGAAATATTTTTTCCTTGTAATGTTGTCTTCAAGGCCTTGAACAATCTTAGAGATCAACATTTTTGGCGACTCTACTAGGGATATCAATCATTTGGTTTCATAAGCCATAAAATATTCGAAGTCATTAAATGGCCTACCATAATCTAATCCAACCCAATATTCCTACTAGATTAAAAGATCAAAGAAATCTTTAGCATCAATTATATGACATAGTCCTAAAGACAACAAGGAACATAGAAGAGCTTGAGTGATCTTGGTAATCCTTTTAATGGTGAGAAGTACTAGTCCAAGAAAACCAAGAAAGGTTACTTTAATTTTAAAAATTAATATTTTGGCCATTTCTAAGATCTTTGAAGGACTTGTGACAAGAAGTAGAAGAAAAATAATTGAATATACACAAGAACCTAATCATTCTATAATTCAAGAATCCATTGATACATCAACAATCTCAAGGACATCTGTGTCATATAATCTTGAAACAACAATGGGTGATTGAGAAGAAAGAGAAAATTGAATACGCAATGAAAATATATGCAATGTTGAAAGGCAGCATAATCCAAGACAAAGACAACAAATTAGCTCATTCTCTTTGCCTAGAGAGCAACACCAAATACCAAATCTCCCTCTTGGAGTACTAGTTTTAAGTGGCAATGGAAAAATATATCCACAAAATCATTTGCAGCAATTCTTAACCATCTATGATATCCATTTGATTGATCATGATAATGTCATGGTTAGGATATTTATATAAACATAAATCAGTCATGTATATGGTTGGTATATTTCTCTTCCACTAGTTTTATCTCTTATTTTGATCATATCAAATAAATTTTTCTACAATATATGCTCAACCTATTGCATATCGTACTTTAGTAACCCAATTTACTTAAATCCATTTAGAAAGAAATATGTTGCAATTTATTGAGGAATGTGTTCAACAAAAGAACATGTTGCTATTTAAATGGATGTTGTTCAACAAGAAGACTTTGTTGATCAAGAGAAAAATAATGTTGTCCAAACAAAGAATTAAGCAAATAAGCTGAAACTGATAAATGAAATGGAAAAAAATAAATAAATAACAATATTCCATAATCAATGATGCAACAAATAACTTCTCATCTACTTGAAAATAAATCTAAAAAGTTAGACATATTTCTTATAATATATTTTATGAGATTACTAAGTTACAAATTACTTTGCCTTTCAAAGAGGTAGTCAAAATACCTCAAGAGAAAATTTGCTTAAAATTTTGGAGAATACAAGGTCACCAAGTCCTAGAATGGAAGCAATTATTGTGAATACTCAACAACAACGCCAGAATTTATACTAGAAAGACCACGAGGAAAATTTCTACCTTTCTATTTATCGTTTGAAATTCATGATTTATATTACATAATCGTATGGTTGTAGAGCTACAAGATACATCATGTTGCTTTCTATTATGGAAGCCATTAGATTTGAAAGTACTAAATACTCTGAATTTGGAGAAAGAATTTCTTGTAATTGTAGGAATTTACAGGGTAAGTTCCTTAGATCAAAAACCAAAGGTCACCGCTCACAAAAATATCACAAATCAGTACACCAGTATTATCATGTGGTTAAACCCTCGAAGAGGGAAACAATCCACGTCCTGAGCCAATGCAGCCACTTCGAGCAATTTATTAATATAAAAAGAAAAGTTACATATTTTTCTCTCATAAATGGTTAACAGAGAAATAACCCTCCATGCTCTTTAAATAGAGATCATGGACCAATCGAGTGTTAAGCCACGAATCAAGTGTTGTTAATATCGAGGAGAGAGTGAACCATCGAATCACTACAAATCGTGACCATCGGATTATAAGTTACAAAGTTACATAGTAAAGAAACACACTTTACCTAACTCTACACTAGACTAAGTTATTCTTAGCCATTTCCTATGTGTCGAAATATCCTAACATCCCCCCTTAAGAACAACTTGGGATAGGATTGAAGGATTTACAAAGGTGACACAAAAGGAGCCTATTTCCTATGTGTCGAAATATCCTAACATCCCCCCTTAAGAAAAAATTGGGATAGGATTGAAGGATTTACAAAGGTGACACAATGGGATAAGGAAGGAGGCATTAGAGCCTATCCCCCCTTAATGACAACTTTCCTGAACTCCAATCATGGATCGAAGTTTGGTAAAATTCACTTCTGTGAGAACCTTTGTAAATATGTCGGCTACTTGATCATTGGTTGGACAGTACTGCACTTCAAGAACATGATCAAGAATGAGCTTTCTGATGAAGTGTATGTGGAGTTCAATGTGTTTCATATGTTGATGTTGAACTGGATCTTTACATAGTTGAATGACACTCTGATTATCACACCAAATTTTAGTTGGATGCTGCTAATGAAGACCAAATTCAGACAGGATCTAAAGAAGCCACATGGCTTCCTTGCTGGCTTCAACTGCACCACGATACTCTGCTTCTGCTGAAGAAAGAGAGATGGCACTTTGTTTCTTACAAGACCAAGTAATAGGTCCTGAAACTAGAGTGAAAACATATCCTGTAGTAGACTTTCGATCATCAGGGTCACCAGCCCAATCAGAATCAGTGAAACCAATCAACAATGGAGATGCTCCTGCATTGTAATGAATCCTGAACTGAATTGTACCTCGAATATATCGAAGTATTCTTTTAGCTTATTTCCAGTGACTTTCATGAGGTTGGTGCATAAACCGAGCAGCAAGACTAACGAAAAAGGAAAGGTCAGGACGGGTATGGGTTAGATACATAATTTTACCAACAAGTTGACGGTATAAGGTAGCATCAACTTCAGGGGTAGTACAACTGACTGAAATCTTGACTCCAGACTGAAAGAGAGAAGGGGTTGTCTTACAGTCTTCCATGTGAAAGTGGTGTAGAAGATCACAGGCATACTTGGACCGAGAGAGGGTAATACCTTCTTTGGATTGCAAGACTTGAAGACCAAGGAAATAATGAAAGTGTCCTAAGTCTGTCATTTCAAACTTATTTTTGAGGCTAGACTTCACATGGTTTATATGGTTAGGATCACTACCAGTAAGGATAAGATCATCAACACAAAGAACAAGGATGGTGAAGGACTTACCCACTTTCTTGGTGTAGACAGTGTTGTCAGAATGACACCTAGAAAAGCCATTATCTAAAAGAAATCTATCCATTTTGGCATACCAAGCCTGTTGAGATTCAACAAGATGATGAGCTTAGTGAAAAGATTCGCCTTCACTAAGTGGGCCCGTAGGCTATTTTTGGCGCAAGTCTATTTTTATACTATGTCTATTTTTAGACATGATGATCATATTTCAGAAGTTGCAGGATGCTATTTGTGGATGGTTGATCAAGTTGGAAAAATAGATGAAATTCTATTTTTAGAATATTGGGCGAAGTCTATTTATAGATCGTTAATCTAAAAATAGATGCATGTCGATTATTACTAGCTCTTAATAATAATCAGACTCTAAACAACAACTTATTCTCTTGGAGCACTTCAGTTCAGTGCACATATGTAGCACATCAGCTGACAGAAGGAATTACGTTATTCCTAAGGGTTTAATGGAGCTAATGCATCAAGGACTCAGTTAGAACTCAAGTGGCAGAGTTATGACACAGTTGGAAGAAGTAGTTATGGAGTTGTATTTAGTTTAACTCAGTTAGACTCAATTGAGCTAGTTGTATCTAGTCTAACTGATTGATACACTACTGAGAGTAGAGTGAATTAATTAGTTAATTAATTCACAAATAATAACTCATAAATCAACTGAACAATACATCAGTTAACTATAGTGCATGGCAGTTTCAATGGAGACCAGTGGAGAGATAGGTGAAAGGGAAAGATAGACTATCTGTTGTGACTATAGTGATGCATTGATTGCATCACACACTTAGTGGAGATGCCAATTAGGATTGCACAGTCAAGGATGGAGTAATTTAAATTAATTTAGAGCTATTCTTCAGCAGAGATTGCGCAGTGGAGGCAGGCTAGTAGGAGGCAGAGATCGGTGCATGGATTTGCAAGATTGGTCCTGATTAGTGTATGACGATTGTACTGTACTGAGGGCTTGTGATAAGATCTGTATGCTTGTATGAGATTTTCATATGATCTCCATGTTACATAATTTATAGTTGGGGTTTTCAGCTTCAGGATTTCTCGGTTAAAAACTTTGTTATGTGCGATTGAATATTTTTGTTTATGCTTCACATGTGTGTGCAATTAATTTTTCCACAAAAGATTAACAAGTGGAATAGATTCAGTATCTTGCATAAAGTTAAATAGTGTGAGATCACGTGGATCTTGGACATATGCATGCTTAGTGCATATAATTTCTACAAAGCCCGAGGAGCTTGTTTGAGACCATAGAGAGACTTCCTAAGGCGAAAAACAAGGCTAGAGTCATTTTGGATAAAGCCAGGGGGTTGTTCCATGTATATTTATTCATGCAAATCTCAATGTAAGAAGGCGGATTTAACATCCATCTGATGGACTTCCCATTTAAAGGAGGCAGCAAGGGAAAGAACAAGGCGGATAGAATTCATTTTTGCAACAGGGGAGAAGCTTTTAGTATAGTCAATGCCTTCAACTTGAGAGAATCCTTTAGCGACAAGAAGAGCTTTATGTCTATCCACTTTTCCATCTAGTCGAAACTTTTTTTTGTAAACCCATCTGCATCTGACAAGTTTTCTCCCTTTTGGAAGAGGAACAAGATCCCAAGTATCATTCGCCAATAAGGAACGATATTCTTCATTCATAGCTTCATCCCAATCTAAATGACCGAAGGCTTCTTCAAAGGTTTCTGGATTAAGATTTTCTGGAACTTGAGCCAATAAGGAAGAGGCTCTTTCGAACTGAGAACGTGTACGTCATTGATCGGCAGGGTCACCTGCAAGAGAACCTGCTACATCCCGAGTAGAGCGAACCCATCTTGGAAGCTGTGGAGTAAAAGGAATTATTTCAAGAGGTGGAGGAGGATTTTCATCCTCATTGTCATCATCTGAACTAGAAGGAATGCTATTAAAAATAGAAGAGAGAGAGAGAGGTGGCACTGTTGGCAATATGATGCAGAGTGTTGTCCTTGATGGCAACCCACTTGATAAAGTTGATGGCAACTTGATGAAATGAGATTGTTGGCTATATGATGCAATGTGTTGTCCTTGATGGCAACCTACTTGATGAAGATGTTCTTGATGGAAGCCTGCTTGATGAGTTGCCTATGATAAGCAACCTATGTGTCAAAGATGTAAGAATGATGTATATACAGATCAGTTTAGATGTGACAGAGAAAAGAATTCTAGTAAGTACCAGAAAAATGATAAATATAATATGTCACAATGTATACGCTACTTTTGTGAAGGAAACCCGCGTATACATACAATGTATATGCTACTTTTGTGAAGGGAACCCGCGTATACATTCAGGGTTAGCATATACGCAGTTTTTATGAGGCGAAGTTGCGTATACACGCGGAAGCGAACGCTCCAAGTCGCGTATGCCCTTTTGCGCTCTAAAATTATGATACCAAGGGGAATTACCATGGTATTGGCCCATTGTATTGAGCGCTAGATTATCTAATTGATCCCGTCCAGGAATACCATCGGAAGGAGTGTGGTTTTGGCTCATGGTATTGAAAAAGGGTAAACCTATATAAGGAGAAGAAATTCTTTGTGCAAATCATGAGCGTGGGTGCAAGATGTCTGAGATTGAATGAATACTTCTAAAGTATATCTGAATGGAAAGGGTTACAGTTGAATGATAGATCTGAATGCATGATGCACCAATGAAGAAAATGATGAAGAAGGGTATCTAGATCTGAAATATATTTATACTTGCTAGATCTGTTTATGGAATGATTAGATCTGAGATAAGGCAAACATTTGTCTGAAGTAAAGGGTAAAATCTGTGTGATGTATCTGTTCTGAAGAATTGCAATAACCTAAATGTCTGAAGAACCATACGCTAGTTTGTCGCAGAGGAAGCGCGTATATACGCGGGTTGTATGAAGTGAAAACGCGTATGGGGAGTAAAATTAGTTCTGAAGTTTGTGCAGAGGTATACGCAGGTTTATATGCATGAAGGCGCGTATATACGCGATATCAGAGAAAGGAAAGTGCGTATGTAAACTAGGGTTTCCTGAAGTTGTGAGATGTCTGATCTATTCTGCTGATATCTGTTTCTGATGTGTTACTGCCATCTGTCCATGTTGATCTAAATTGTTCAAAGATTGATTATGCTGCTATAGAGCAAGTGGTTGGTTTGATGAATGTTCCTTGAGCTTAATTGTGTGGGTTGGATCCAGTGTGAAAATTGATGAAACGTGGTCCTTGTTGGTGCTGAGGGTTGTAGCCTTCAGTCAGGAGGTTGTAGCTCCCTTCCAGGTGAGGCTGGTAAACGAGAGCAGGGGGTTGGTGCTCCCTTCCAGGAGAGGCTGGTAAACGAGAGCAGGGGGTTGGTGCTCCCTTCCAGGAGAGGCTGGTAAACGAGCGCAGGTGGGTGCCTGCGTACTGGTATGAGTCTGCGCCAGTACATAAGTTGTAAGATGTTTTCTTTATAATAAAATATTGAAGGCTGAGCAACGACAGCGGTGGTTTTCTCCCGACTTGGGTTTCCACCTAAAATCCTGGAGTTCTTGTGTGATGCTTATGTGTGATGGTTTATTCTGTTCTTACTGCACATGTTTACTGTTTATTGAACATATGATGAATGAATGATGGAATGATATAAGTGAAGAATTAATGGTATAATTATATCTCTGTGTATACGCGAGTTTCATAAAGGGTATCCGCGTATATACGCGAGTCTGTTTCAGGAAAGTAGCGTATGGGTTTTAGAAGCAAGAAAAAGTAAAAGTTTTGAATATGCAGTAAATACTGATTCACCCCCCCCTCTCAGTATTTTTCCCAACAGGCACATCTGTCGAATCAGGCTTGCAGGCTAAAGGTGGCACACCCACCAAACTAGGATTGCAGGCCAATATTTTTTCATCAAATTTTACATCTCTTCTAATGATTATATTTTCGGATTTTTGTTGAAGAAGTCTATATCCTTTGACATCTTCATAGAAGACAAATAGACATTACAAAAGTTGCAATGTCTATCTGTCTTCTTTCCTTTGTTTTTATTTGTCTTATCATTTTCGTGAGTTTCTTTTTCGGGCCATGTCGAAATTGCATAGGACCCTTTGTTTGTTTAATCTCAATTTTTAGGATAATCGCTTTGTTGAGCCCTAAAAATGTCTTTTCTTTTCACCAAACTCCACTTCATTCCATTTATCCTTTATCATTTATAGGCCTAAAAGATCAATAATAATGATTAAAATCACTTTAAGAATACATGCAATGAATGACTTATTATATTTTTGTGGTTTTGTTGTCTTAGTAATTTTTGAGAAAACTTAGCTACAGAATGCAGTCATTCTGTAGTTAGTCATATGTTCCGTAGCCATCTTGGTGTTTAAATAGGTTACATGTGTCATCTGAGGGAAAGATGTATATGGTTAGACTCCAAAACTCTCCTGCATAATTCCTTGTCATCCACGAGGACTGAGTAAAAATCTAGAAGTGGTTATGCACGTGGACAAAGCTAAAAACCAAGAAGCAGACTTCTATAAGGATAAGGACTCTTGGTTTGCCTTCAGCAAAACATGAGTCCTCAACAGGAGTTTTAGTTTGATTTTGATTATAAAAGACACCTATGCCTATTTTTACTCAATATCAGTTGTGTAGTTGCTTATAAAAATAACTCGGTGAACCGAGAAAGTAGTTGATGTTTTTAGTTTTCAAATACTGTGACACTCTGTTTATGAGCGTTTTTTTTTAATTAAAGGAGTACAACTTTGATGCATGATCTGAAGGAAACTTTAAGGAGTTAAATATTCGAGTGCCAATCTGATAGTAGAGGGCCCCTGCTATCTGAAGAGGCTTTTGCATACTTTCTAGATAAGTAACCTTTAATTCTATTTTGTTCTTAACTTAGGCAGTTTTCTGAGTTTATTCTTTTGCATCATGTTTTATGTCATTTACTTACGTTGAAGATTCTCATAATATTACAGTCAATCTTGTTCTCATAAGCTGTTCCAATATATCTCTAATACGTGAATGAGATCTAGCTGTAGTACTTTGAGTTCATTGCATTTCAATTCTGTTAATTGCATTTCAGTCCTGTTAGTTAGATTTAGAAGATCCTCATTATTTTATAAGCTACTCTTGTTCTCAAACTCTTCTAACACATCACTATTATATGAACTAGAATTAGTTATACTATTTTGATTTATTGACATTTTCTTTTCTACAATTAGGTAAGAGATTATCATGATTTTACAAAAAGTCTTTTTCTCAAGTTGTTCCAAGAAATATCTAATTTCTGAATAAGACTTAATAGTAATATTGTGAGTTACAGAATGAGCTAATTCTAGTGTTATAAGTTATTTTAGCATAGGGTTCCTTATTATGTTACAGATGATTTTTTTTTCTCAAGATTGTTCCAACATATTTCTAACAATGAATAAGATTTCTCTGTGATGTTTTAAGTTATTGTTTTCTAAGAAAACCTCATTACATCAGAACTAATCCTTTTCTCACTTTGTTCCAATATACCTCTAATGAAACGAATTGGACTAAGTTTAATGTTATGAGTTACTTTCTTAGCAGCTTTACAATCTGTGGATTAGCATTCTCTGTTCTTGGTATCATTCCTAGTTTAGAGTAGATTTTTAGTGTGATCAGTAACTTTTCTTTGCTATTAATTTAGTTTTTCCCCTTTGCATAAAAACATAAAACCAAAAACACTAGAAAACTACTAAACACAAAAAAGTAGGAAGAGGATACTTAGGAACATATGGTGCACTTCACTTCAATAGTTTACTAGCCCTGGTTGACAATTTATGATATCAATTTAGGAACACTAAATTGACTAGACACTGCTTATTGGGATTCTTTTGATATGATTGTTGTTGGGCTGCTAAGGCTTTCTTAGAAGCGTTTCTAGAAGTGATAAGACCAAGGTGTAAGATTTTTCTTGTTCTCTTATCAAAGAATCGCAAAAGACATCAAAAGAGGGGTTCTTGTAGGCAGTTCCTGAAGAAATGATGGCTTTTCTAGTGGAATGGAAGGCAAAAACAAATACAGATTATGTAGGGCCAAGCTTAGCAAAATGCAATAAATGAGGCTACCATCTTCCTTTTTGATCTTACAACCTTCTAAAAGAATTGAAATGGTCTTGAATTTGGACAAAAAATCTTCAATGGAGGAGAAATTATTTGGGTCCAAAGTAAGCAACTCATTTTCAAGCTGGTGGGCCCAAATTTGATTTTGAATACCAAAAACAACTTTTAGCTTTTCCAGGGCTTCATCAGGGGTGTCAATGTCAAGGATATGAAATTAAAGATCTTGAGAAATGGACATTCCTATCAACCCTCGTGTTTGATCTTGTTTATTTTCCCATTTAGTGACTTTATCGTCATCGGAAGGTTTAGTTTCTTGTCCTATGGCCATTCTATAAAGCCCTTTACTTCTAAATATATCTACCATGTGAGGTAGCCATTGGAAATAATTAGTGTTGTTAAGAATAATCGGGCATGCACTTTCCATTTAAAAAAAAAAAAAAAAACTGAAGCTGAGAAAAGCTGAAACTAACTGCTCCAATGTAAATATCTCGAAAAATTAGGCCGATTAAAAAAAAAGGGCTCGAAAAAAGGCTTCCGGATGAAGAAGTTATGACTTTTGAAAAAAATTGAGTCAAGAGGACCCTAACTTGTTGTACTTGTTAGTGTCAGTCTTTGCAGCCTTCCTCCAGTGATCAAACATGCTCTTACAAAGTGATTTTAAGATGTCAAGGTCAAATTTTTTCATTTCAGCGAGTCTTCAAGTAAAATTTGGTCACTAGGTATTAGGTCTAGGGTTTGCTTTTACTCTTGTCAAAGTTGTCCAAATGTCGGTTCATGTCGCCATTCAGCTGAGTGTACCATCATTCAGAGGGTTTCATCATCATGTCAAGTTCCACTGGGTCATTTTACACCTTGTTCATGCTTTAGTTGTGCCTAGGTAAGGTTCATTTCCCTCTCCTAGGGTTTTGAAGGTAATTTCTCTTGGATGGTCAAATCATCAGCAAAACTTGTATCCTGATGTTCATACACCTTCCCCTATCCTTAAAATACCTTATTAAACACTTCCCATCACTGAGATTCCCCAAATTCCACATTTTTGCACAAACCCTAGTTTCTTGCTACAACTTGGCAATTTTCTAGGCTAGGCCTGTGTTTTTCCCTTTTGGACCCCTTCCCCTCACTCAATATCTGAAATTCCACTTTCCCCTGATTCCTAACATCCTTCCCTACTTCCAAAAATTTTCTCAAGAATTTAGAAGCCCCTTATCCCCTTCATTTCGCTTCATTTCGACAAATCCCTTGTTCCACACATCCGGATAGGTTTCACTCAAATGATGTTTCTGAGCAATAAAAGATGAATTTGAGAAAAATGAGAGAGGTTTTTGTTCAAAAAATTCCAAAGAAGAAAAAACTCCTTCACGTTTTACACAGGTATCATGGTTTTAGAGAAATGTCAAAAATATTTTTGCCTCAGGAGAATTGATGCACCTCTGAAGTGACCTTGGGAAAATTAATATTTCTCCTAGCTTGGTTGGCCAAATGACTTGCTTTATGAGTCCAATGATAACTAGACACAAATATCTTTCCAATGAGCTATCATGAGCTCAATTTGGAGTTGAGGAAGACCTTCAAAAGTTGACTGCAACGACACTCTGCCTTGAGGCAGCCTCATCTTGCACATTTTGACCAGTCTTGGGAGATTTGATTTTTGATAGGGTAAATGAACTCCAAATTGAAAAATTCCAGTTGGGATGGAAATTATACTCAATATGCTTTCCAACTAGCTATCATGCACCCAATTTGGACACCGGGAAGGCCTCCAAAAGCCTCCTGTAAAATGCACTATTTATGGCGCGGCGCATTGGGTTGGTGTGCGGCGCATTGGGCTGATACTCCAGTTTTCTCATTGCCTTCAACGAAATCCCAAATTTCTTGGCTCCTCTGCTCCAAATAAGTCAAATCGTCTTGTAATTTTCCATTGATCAGTTTTGGGTGTGGTTTCAAAGATTGGTTGAAGAACTTGAATGCTAAACTACAAACCCTATCCTCTTATTAAAGCTGCTCCTTAGGGTTGTGTTTTGGTGTTTTGGTGCCAAAGACTCCTTTTCACCTTCACCTTGTTGATTCCTTCCCTCACCTTAAACCCATCATCCCTATTAATCCCCTGTTCCTCTACATCCCAAATCACTTATTTCTAAAGTCCTATGTTCCTATCCCTAAACCCTACCATTCCCTATTACTCTCCCTTTCCCATATCATTTGCAAGATTCCCAAAATCCCCAGACCCCACTGTCCACACTGCCTTATCTCCACAGTCCCTTCCCTTTGGAACACATTTGACATTGGGAGACAAAGACACCAAGCCCTCATTTATCATTTTCAATCAACCAAACATACACTTCACATATGTCTTGCAACACCGTGACGCAAACGGACACATCATACAACAAGACAAAGATTTCACCACTGAAACTGCATGCACCAGGACGACACTGAAGCGCCGAAAAAGGCCTGATCCACTTCAAATCTTGGCCGAAGCTTCCTTGGATGAGCATGATATTTGATGAGGGACTTACAACCCAAATTTCAAGGAATTTGGAGAAAATTTTGTCATTTTTGAAATTTTGGTTGCAAAACAGGTTTTTCTGCCCGACGCGTCGTGCCACTCGACGCGCGCTTACGTTTGAGAGATCTTCTGGAGGAAAACTTGATATTTTTGAGTTTTTTATGATAAATTATGCATGTTCAGGAATGGCCGAGAGATTTCATCAAGTTCTGGGTTGCCTAAAGGGCAAAAAACACCTTCAAAATGGCCTTTCTGCCACCTTTTACACACACAGGAACCAGTCTTGGGAGATTGAAGTTTTGGAGGAGAAAATGAACTCCAAATTGACAAATTCCACTTGGGTTGGATAGCCGACAGATAGGTCTTTCCAACGAGCTATCATGAGCTCAATTTGGACTTCAGGACGTGCCCCAAAAACAGGCTCAAAGTGGCGCGACGCATAGAGAAATTTGGCCTCATTTTGACTCTTCAACTCAAAAATTCGCCCAGTTTTGACTAGTTTCACTTTTTGATGTAATTATTGATCTATCTTGATGCAATTTTGTGGCTATGATGTAATTTTGGATCATATTTACTTGTTCTAGAGGATTCATTCACTAAAAAGTGAAAATTAAGTGAATGGATCAGTTTCCTAGCATATAGAGGCAAGTTGTTTGATTGCCTAGATTTCAGTTCCTAGTTTAGAATTGGTTGAAACAGCCCCTAGAAGGATGAGCTTGACCCCTAGAGGCATGGGAAGGGGTTAGGATGGTCTATATATTGTATTTTCTTATACATTTTCAGATTTGGACTCTTGGGAATAGTTTGGCACCTCATTGTATATTCATTTCAGATTTTTGGCAAAGGAAAGACCAGAGGTTTTGCAGCACTTGTTGGGATCCTTGTGGCTCTAAGTTTTGATGATGTTTACTCCATGTATCTGTAAGTTTCATTAATGTTATATGTAGGCCATTTCCCTTCTCTTTGCTTCTGAATTAAACAAATGAGCAACTAAGGTAGAATTCATTAGTTGCCTAGTGCTCTGCCTTAAACTTTTGTTTAGTTTTATATGTTTTCATCTGTTTGAAGAGGATCCTTGCAGCCTCTTGCCCTCTTCAGCTCCTCAGCAGTCCTTTCTATCCATTCATTGAATCCAAGACATCAAATTCATTGCCTTCCCTGCCCCAACTTGAACTCTGCAAGAATTTGGCCTCATCCCCAAGCCCAAAAATTGCCTTTCCCCTTTTTCCAACAAAACCCCTAAAAATCATTCCAAACTCCTTGATTAATATACCTAGCCTAAAATTAGCACTCATTTCAGTCATCTTAAGGCCTATTGATACATTTTTACTGAGATTGACCCGGAGAGAGCCCTCTCCTGTTCTGGTAGGGCTAGCTACCAGACTGAGCGTGGTTTGGTGTTACCCTGAATCTCGCCTTCCTTCATCCTGAGGTGGATTTGGGCAATAATATAGTGGCGACCATACTGGGGAACGAAAATGGTTTGATTTTTGGTGTTATTTGTTTTATAAGCTACAGACGGAGCCTGAAGTTAGCCAGGTAGCCTTCGAAACGCTTTTGCTTTGCATTAGCAGAAGTAGATAAACGCTGCTTCAGTCAATATCCGGTCTAGCTTGTGAACGTGGCACCTGACTCGTAGATTATCTTGCCCCAGTACGTTTATCAAGTTCAGATCTGATCGTTGATGGTGGAAAACTATCTGACATTAGAAGGCTGAAATCATTCACCTGGTGACTCCAACTCAATGTAGAGACTCCAGTAGAGGACTAACTCTTTCTCTGAGAAAATGGAAGGATCTTACACTAAGTTCAGGTATCCGAAGTGGAATGGTATTCAGGATCTAGTCTGCTTTCTTGTAAACTATTTCTTTGCTGTTCTTGAAGCTGTCCTGAAAGTTTTTCAGAATTTGTTGTATGATAAAGGTGATCAAAATATTCACTCGACTTTTTCAAAAAGTGTAAATACTGAGTTTCCCTTTGATCCTGGCCTCCTTAATTTTCCCACATCTTATGATGACTCTCTTCGAAGTGATGGGCCTAAAAACAAGATTGATCCCGTAGCTCTTGTATATACTCCTACACCTTTTATAGTCCCAGATAGGTATAAACCTCTTGTTTTACCTTGTGTTCTTCATGCTTTCCCTAAAAATTATGACCTATATCTACCAAGATTTGACAGTGAATGTAACAATGTCAACGCTGAGCAACATGTGCAGAATATTGAGACTTTTCTTGACCTTTTTTAATTTGATGAAGAGGATGTCAGTATTAGGCTTTTTGCTCTTTCTTTGCAAGGCCAAGTGAAGAGTTGGTTCAAAACCTTGCCTGATGCGAGCATCTCAGATTTCCAACAGTTCGTCAAAGTTTTCCTTGACAGGTGGATGATCGGACAGAATCCTTTCCTTATTATAGAAGAGTATAACCAGCTGAAAAGACTGCCAGGGGAGACATCACAACAGTTTTCTGCCAGATTTAACCAAGTATATTTTTCGATGCTAGCTGATATAAGACCTTCTCCTAGATCTGCTCTCTTGCACTACCCGGGTGCCTTTGATCTGGAAATGGAGTTTCAATTGAGAGAAAGGAATATTGCAACACTTGTAGAGATACAGAACACTGCAGTAAATGTAGAGGCTCATTTGCTGATCCGAAGGGCAAGGTTGAAGGAAGAAGAGATGAAAAACATAGATCCGGAGAAATCGACATCTCTAGAGGTAAAGCTGGACATGTTGGTAAGTGCAGTAGAAGAGATGATGCAAAAGAACACCACAAGGGATGAGTATAATGTTCAAGCCCATGACTTGCTGATCAAAGAAGAACAGGTTGCTGATCCAAAACATTTTGTTCCTTATCCCAGTTGTCATAGTGATTGTTTTATAGATCATTTTGAAGAAGAGAGAGATGTTGATATGACATGTATGCTTGATGATGTGTTGTATACTGATGATTTGCCTCAGTTTTATCAGTATGATGATGATTATGTTCTCCAAACAGAAGCTAGCCTTGCAGACAAATCAACAACTAGTTTGTGGAAGGAGGAAGAAGTTCACTTTCAGCAGCTTGTGTATAATGATCAACCAATGCATATCAGCTATGACAATGATGAGGAAATTGTAGCAAATTTTAAAGTAAGTGAAAGATCTTTGCATTTTTTTTTTGACTCGTTTCAGCTCATGAGAGACAACTTCCATACAATCAGAAATCAACTGTCAACAAGTCTTGATTTGGACCATCTTGAGGGCAATGAAAACCTTGTTCAAGATTTCTCATATTCAGATTTGCAATCACCGAATGCCATTGATTGTCAAGTTGCAGATGAAGACATGGAAACTGGCTCATATGATCAAATGATACAAGGTGACTCCGTACCATTCTGTTTTGAATCATTCCAGTTGTTGAAGGGTAAATTGCATAGTATATCTTCAAATGAGCAGCCCGTAGCATCATATTTGCAACCACCAAATGAAATTGAAGGTCAGATTACAGATGAAAGTGTGGAAGCCGGAATGCATGATTTAATGATGCAAGAGGATTCGGTACCCTTTTGTTTCGAAGCATTTCAGTTTATAAAGCAGAATCTTCGTAATATCTTTAAAGAAAAAGATGAACATCCAGTAGGATGTCATACAGTTTCAATGGATACATCACAACAGTCTTCTCAAGTTTTTGATGATCCTATTGCTCGTGTGTTGGATGATGTTTGTTGTACAAGTTCTTCTCCATTAGTTAACCATGTGCCAGAAAAGAATGTTGATAATTATCTTATTCAAAAGTCACCTTCATTGTCTTGTATAACATATTTTTCATTACCAAGCCCATATCAAGGTTTGCAGTCATATGAGGAGATTGATAAAGTAGAATTTTGTTTTGTTTGGAATCAGCAACAGAGTTTAGTTATTCATGAATTTCAGGATCCTTTTGACAGCTTGTTGCAATCACCAAAGAAAGACAGCACAGATGTGAGTAAAATTTTAAGATCAAGGTGTGAAGATTACCTGAACTAGAGCAGTAATGTGTTTTTGGAAATCAATAGCTATGTTTATGAATATCCTTTCGCAGTATTCTTGAAGTCATCCAGTCAATTCATGCTTTGAAAGTTTATCAGCATTCAATCTGATTCTAAGTTTCCATGGGAGTTGCCTTTCAATTCTTCCCTTTTCCTGCGCATCAGAAAGCATTTGGGAAGAAATCAAATAGTAGCCAGGATGCTTACATGGTTGCATTAAATGTTCCAATTCACTTGATCAGGTGATGAATGGAACAATTAGAGTAGGTTGTATTGAATAAGCTCTACTTTGAGCATCTTTTCCAGTTTGTCAGTTGTGTTTAAGTATCGAGTTAGTTTTTAGTTGAGTGAGAGTCAGTTTGTGTCATCAAGTCATCAGTTTTCAGTCATGCATTTCAGCTTGATTTTTTGATTCCATCGCCCAATGGATGAAGGCACTGTCTGCTTTCCAAAGATCTGTAGTTCTTGGCACCTCCAAGGAGCTACCATCCCCATTGGAGCCAATGTTAGTGTCAGTCTTTGCAGCCTTCCTCCAGTGATCAAACATGCTCTTGCAAAGTGATTTTAAGATGTCAAGGTCAAATTTTGTCATTTCAGTGAGTCTTCAAGTAAAATTTGGTCACTAGGTATTAGGTCTAGGGTTTGCTTTTACTCTTGTCAAATTTGTCCAAATGTCGGTTCATGTCACCATTCAGCTGATTGTACCATCATTCAGAGGGTTTTCATCATCATGTCAAGTTCCACTGGGTCATTTTACACCTTGTTCATGCTTCAGTTGTGCCTAGGTAAGGTTCATTTCCCTCTCCTAGGGTTTTGAAGGTAATTTCTCTTGGATGGTCAAATCATCAGCAAAAATTGTATCCTGATGTTCATACACCTTCCCCTATCCTTAATTTACCTTATTAAACATTTCCCATCACTGAGATCCCCCAAATTCCTCATTTTCGCACAAACCCTAGTTTCTTGCTACAACTTGGCAATTTTCTAGGCTAGGCCTGTGTTTTGCCCTTTTCAACCCCTTCCCCTCACTCAATCTCTAAAATTCAACTTTCCCATACTTGCTAACATCCCTCCCTACTTCCTAAAATTTTATCAAGAATTTAGAAGCCTCTTATCCCCTTCGTTTCGCTTCATTTCGACAAATCCCTTGTTCCACACATCGGGATAGGTTTCACTCAAATGATGTTTCTGAGCAATAAAAGATGAATTTTGGAAACATGAGAGAGGTTTTTGTCCAAAACATTCCAAATAAGAAAAAAATCCTTCAATTTTTACACAGGTATCATGGTTTTAGAGAAATATCAAAAATACCGTTGCCTCGGGAGAATTGAATGCACTTCTGAAGTGACCTTGGGAAAATCACGATTTCTCCTATCTTTCTTGGCCAAATGACTTTCTTTATGAGTCAAATAATAACTAGACACAAAGATATTTCCAATGAGATATCATGATATCAATTTGGAGTTGAGGAAGACCTTCAAAAGTTGACTGCAACAGCACTCTGCCTTGACGTAGCCTCATCTTGCACATTTTGACCAGTCTTGGGAGATTTGATGTTTGATAGGGTAAATGAACTCCAAATAGAAAAATTATAGTTTGGATGGAAATTAGACTCAATAATATTTCCAACTAGCTATCATGCGCCTGATTTGGACACCGGGAAGGACTCCAAAAGCCTCATGCAAAATGCACTATTTATGGCGCGGCGCATTGGGTTGGTGCGCGACGCATTGGGTTGATACTCCAGTTTCTCATTGCCTTCAACGAAATCCCAAATTTCTTGGCTCCTCTGCTCCAAATAAGTCAAATCATCTTGTAATTTTCCATTGATCAGTTTTGGGTGTGGTTTCAAATATTGGTTGAAGAACTTGAATGCTAAACTACAAACCCTATCCTCTTATTAAAGCTGCTCCTTAGGGTTGTGTTTTGGTGTTTTGGAGCCAAAGACTCCTTTTCCCCTTCACCTTGTTGATTCCTTCCCTCACCTTAAACCCAATATCCCTATTAATCCCCTATTCCTCTACATCCCAAATCACTTATTTCTAAAGTCCTATGTTCCTATCCCTAAACCCTACCATTCCCTATTACTCTCCCTTTCCCATATCATTTGCAAGATTCCCAAAATCCCCAGACCCCACTGCCTTATCTCCACAGCCCCTTCCCTTTGGCACACATTTGACACTGGGAGACAAAGACACCAAGCCCTCATTTATCATTTTCAATCAACCAAACATACACTTCACATATGCCTTGCAACACCATGACGCACACGGACACATCATACAACAAGACAGAGATTTCACCACTGAAACTGCATGCACCAGGAGAGCATTGAAGCGCCGAAAAAGGCCTAATCCACTTCAAATCTTGGCCGAAGCTTCCTTGGCTGAGCATGATATTTGATGAGGGACTTACAGCCCAAATTTCAAGGAATTTGGAGAAAATTTTGTCATTTTTGAAATTTTGGTTGCAAAACAGGTTTTTCTGCCCGACGCGTCGTGCCACTTGACGCGCGCTTACGTTTGAGAGATCTTTTGGAGGAAAACTTGATATTTTTGAGTTTTTTATGATAAATTATGCATGTTCAGGAATGGCCGAGAGATTTCATCAAGTTCTGGATTGCCTAAAGGGAAAAAAACACCTTGAAAATGGCCTTTCTGCCACCTTTTACACACACAGGAACTAGTCTTGGGAGATTGAAGTTTTGGAGGGGCAAATGAACTCCAAATTGAAAATTTCCACTTGGGTTGGATAGCAGACAGACAGGGCTTTCCAACGAGCTATCATGAGCTCAATTTTGACTTCGGGACGTGCCCCAAAAACAGGCTCAAAGTGGCGCGACGCATTGAGTTTTCTGGCGCGGCGCATAGAGAAATTTGGTCTCATTTTGACTCTTCACCTCAGAAATTCACCCAGTTTTGACTAGTTTCACTTTTTGATGTAATTATTGATCTATCTTGATGTAATTTTGTGGCTATGATGTAATTTTGGCTCATATTTACTTGTTCTATAGGATTCATTCACTAAAAAGTGAAAATTAAGTGAATGGATCAGTTTCCTAGCATATAGAGGCAAGTTGTTTGATTGCCTAGATTTCAGTTCCTAGTTTAGAATTGGTTGAAACAGCCCCTAGAAGGATGAGCTCGACCCCTAGAGGCATGGGAAGGGGTTAGGATGGTCTATATATTGTATTTTCTTATACATTTTCAGAGTTGGACTCTTGGGAATAGTTTGGCACCTCATTGTATATTCATTTCAGATTTTTGGCAAAGGAAAGACCAGAGGTTTTGCAGCACTTGTTGGGATCCTTGTGGCTCTGAGTTTTGATGATGTTTTACTCCATGTATCTGTAAGTTTCATTAATTTTATATGTAGGCCATTTCCATTCTCTTTACTTCTGAATTAAACAAATGAGTAACTGAGGTAGAATTCATTGATTTGCTGGTGCTCTGCCTTAGAATTTTGTTTAGTTTTATATGTTTTCGTCAGTTTGGAGAGGATCCTTGCACCTTCTTTCCCTTTTCAGCTCCTCAGTAGTCCTTTCTATGAATCTAATACATCAAAGCCATTTCCTTCCCTGCCCCAACTTGAACTCTACAAGAATTTGGCCTCATCCCCAAGCCCAAAACTGCCTTTCCCTTTTTTCAACAAAAAACCCCTAAAAATCATTCCAAACTCCTTGATTAATATATCTAGCCTAAAATTAGCACTCATTTCAGTCATCTCAAGGCCTATTGATACATTTTTACTGAGATTGACCCGGAGAGAGCCCTCTCCTGTTCTGGTAGGGCTAGCTACCAAACTGAGCGTGGTTTGGTGTTACCCTGAATCCCGCCTTCCTTCAGCCTGAGGTGGATTTGGGCAATAAAATAGTGGCGACCATACTGGGGAGAAAATGGTTTGCTTGTTGGTGTTATTTGTTTTATAAGCTTCAGACGGAGCCTGAATTTATGCCAGGTAGCCTTCGAAACGCTCTTGCTTTGCATTAGCGAAAGTAGATAAACGCTGCTTCAGTCAATCTCCGGTCTAGTTTGTAAATATAACATCTAACTTGTGAATTGCCCCAGTACATGTATCAAGTTCAGATCTGATGGTTGATGGTGGACAACGATCAGACATAAGAAGGCTGAAATCATTCACCTGGTGACTCCAACTCAATGTAGAGACTCCACTGGAGGACTAACTCTTTCTCTGAGAAAATGGAAGGATCTTACACTAAGTTCAGGTATCTGAAGTGGAATGGTATTCAGGATCTAGTCTGCTTTCTTGTAAACTATTTCTTTGCTGTTCTTGAAGCTGTCCTGAAATTTTTTCAGAATTTGTTGTATGATAAAGGTGATCAAAATCTTCACTCGAATTTTTCAAAAAGTGTAAATACTGAGTTTGCCTTTGATCCTGGCCTCCTTAATTTTCCCACATCTTATGATGACTCTCTTCAAAGTGATGGGCCTGAAAACAAGATTGATCTCGTAGCTCTTGTATATACTCCTACACCTTTTATAGTCCCAAATAGGTATAAACCTCTTGTTTTACCTTCTGTTCTTCATGCTTTCCCTAAAAATTATGACCTATATCTACCAAGATTTGACAGTGAATGTAACAATGTCAACGCTGAGCAACATGTGCAGAATATTGAGAATTTTCTTGACCTTTTTGAATTTGATGAAGAGGATGTCAGTATTAGGTTTTTTGCTCTTTCTTTGCAAGGCCAAGTGAAGAGTTGGTTCAAAACCTTGCCTGATGCGAGCATCTCAGATTTCCAATAGTTCGTCAAAGTTTTCCTTGACAGGTGGATGATCGGACAGAATCCTTTCCTTATTATAGAAGAGTATAACCAGCTGAAAAGACTGCTAGGGGAGACAGTACAACAGTTTTCTGCCAGATTTAACCAAGTATATTTTTCGATGCCAGCTGATATAAGACCTTCTCCTAGATCTGCTCTCTTGCACTACCCGGGTGCCTTTGATCTAGAAATGGATTTTCAATTGAGAGAAAGGAATATTTCATCACTTGTAGAGATACAGAACACTGCAGTAAATGTAGAGGCTCATTTGCTGATCCGAAGGGCAATTTTGAAGGAAGAAGAGATGAAAAACATAGATCCGGAGAAATCGACATCTCTAGAGGTAAAGCTGGACATGTTGGTAAGTGAAGTAGAAGAGATAATGCAAAAGAACACCACAAGGGATGAGTATAATGTTCAAGCCCATGACTTGTTGATCAAAGAAGAACAGGTTGCTGATCCAAAGCATTTTGTTCCTTATCCCAGTTGTCATAGTGATTGTTTTATAGATCATTTTGAAGAAGAGAGAGATGTTGATATGACATGTATGCTTGATGATGTGTTGTATACTGATGATTTGCCTCAGTTTGATCAGTATGATGATGATTATGTTCTCCAAACAGAAGCTAGACTTGCAGACAAATCAACAACTAGTTTGTGGAAGGAGGAAGAAGTTCACTTTCAGCAGCTTGTGTACAATGATCAACCGATGCATATCAGCTATGACAATGATGAGGAAATTGTAGCAAATTTTAAGTAAGTGAAAGATATTTGCCTTTTTGTTTTGACTCGTTTCAGCTCATGAGAGACAACTTCCATACAATCAGAAATCAACTGTCAACAAGTCTTGATTTGGACCATCTTGAGGGCAATGAAAACCTTGTTCAAGGTTTCTCATATTCAGATTTGCAATCCCTGAATTCCATTGATTGTCAAGTTGCAGATGAAGACATGGAAACTGGCTCATATGATCAAATGATACAAGGTGACTCTGTACCATTCTGTTTTGAATCATTCCAGTTGTTGAAGGGTAAATTGCATAGTATATCTTCAAATGAGCAGCCCGTAGCATCAGATTTGGAACCACCAAACGAAATTCAAGGTCAAATTACAGATGAAAGTGTGGAAGCCAGAATGCATGATTTAATGATGCAAGAGGATTTGGTACCCTTTTGTTTCGAAGCATTTCAGTTTATAAAGTAGAATCTTCGTAATATCTCTAAAGAAAAATATGAACAACCAGTAGGATGTCATACAGTTTCAATGGATACATCACAGCAGTCTTCTCAAGTTTTTGATGATCCTATTGCTCGTGTGTTGGATGATGTTTGATGTACAAGTTCTTCTCCATTAGTTAACCATGTGCCAGAAAAGAATGTTGATAATAATCTTATTCAAAAGTCACCTTCATTGTCTTGTATAACATATTTTTCATTACCAAGCCCATATCAAGGTTTGCAGTCATATGAGGAGATTGATAAAGGAGACTTTTGTTTTGTTTGGAATCAGCAACAGAGTTTGGTTATTCATGAATTTCAGGATCCTTTTGACAGCTTGCTGCAATCACCAAAGAAAGACAGCACAGATGTGAGTAAAATTTTAAGATCAAGGTGTGAAGATTACCTGAACCAGAGCAGTAATGTGTTTGTGGAAATCAATAGCTATGTTTATGAAGATCCTTTCGCGGTATTCTTGAAGCCATCCAGTCAATTCATGCTTTGCAAGTTTATCAGCATTCAATCTGATTCTAAGTTTCCATGGGAGTTGCCTTTCAATTCTTCCCTTTTCCTGCGCATCAGAAAGCATTTGGGAAGAAATCAAATAGTAGCCAGGATGCTTACATGGTTGCATTGGCTGTTCCATTTCACTTGATCAGGTGATGAATGGAACAATTAGAGTAGGTTGTATTGAATAAGCTATACTTTGAGCATCTTTTCCAGTTTGTCAGTTGTGTTTAAGTATCGAGTCAGTTTTTAGTTGAGTGAGAGTCAGTTTGTGTCATCAAGTCATCAGTTTTCAATCATGCATTTCAGCTTGATTTTTTGATTCCATCGCCCAATGGATGAAGGCACTGTCTGCTTTCCAAAGATCTGTAGTTCTTGGCACCTCCAAGGAGCTACCATCCCCATTGGAGCCAATGTTAGTGTCAGTCTTTGCAGCCTTCCTCCAGTGATCAAACATGCTCTTACAAAGTAATTTTAAGGTGTCAAGGTCAAATTTTGTCATTTCAGTGAGTCTTCAAGCAAAATTTGGTCACTAGGTATTAGGTCTAGGGTTTGCTTTTACTCTTGTCAAAGTTGTCCAAATGTCGGTCCATGTCACCATTCAGCTGAGTGTACCATCATTCATAGGGTTTTCATCATCATGTCAGGTTCCAATGGGTCATTTTACACCTTGTTCATGCTTCAGTTGTGCCTTGGTAAGGTTCATTTCCCTCTCCTAGGGTTTTGAAGGTAATTTCTCTTGGATGGTCAAATCATTAGCAAAACTTGTATCCTGATGTTCATACACCTTCCCCTATCCTTAATATACCTTATTAAACACTTCCCATCACTGAGATTCCCCAAATCCTCATTTTTGCACAAACCCTAGTTTCTTGCTACAACTTGGCAATTTTCTAGGCTAGGCCTGTGTTTTGCCCTTTTGGACCCCTTCCCCTCACTCAATCTCCGAAATTCCACTTTCCCCTGATTCCTAACATCCCTCCCTACTTCCAAAAATTTTCTCAAGAATTTAGAAGCCCCTTATCCCCTTCATTTCGCTTCATTTCGACAAATCCCTTGTTCCACACATCGAGATAGGTTTCACTCAAATGATGTTTCTGAGAAATAAAAGATGAATTTGAGAAACATGAGAGAGGTTTTTGTTCAAAACATGCCAAATAAGAAAAACCTCCTTCACTTTTTCCACAGGTATCATGGTTTTAGAGAAATGTCAAAAATATTGTTGCCTCAGGAGAATTGATGCACCTCTGAAGTGACCTTGGGAAAATCAATATTTCTCCTAGCGTGGTTGGCCAAATGACTTGCTTTATGAGTCAAATGATAACTAGACACAAAGATATTTCCAATGAGCTATCATGAGCACAATTTGTAGTTGAGGAAGACCTTCACAAGTTTACTGCAACAGCACTCTGCCTTGAGGCAGCCTCATCTTGCACATTTTGACCAGTCTTGGGAGATTTGATTTTTGATAGGGTAAATGAACTCAAAATTGAAAAATTACAGCTGGGATGGAAATTATACTCAATAATATTTCCAAAGAGCTATCATGCGCCCAATTTGGACACCGGGAAGGCCTCCAAAAGCCTCTTGCAAAATGCGTTATTTATGGTGCGGCGCATTGGGTTGGTGCGCGGCGCATTGGGCTGATACTCCAGTTTTCTCATTGCCTTCAACGAAATCCCAAATTTCTTGGCTTCTCTGCTCCAAATAAGTCAAATCGCCTTGTAATTTTCCATTGATCAGTTTCGGGTGTGGTTTCAAATATTGGTTGAAGAACTTGAATGCTAAACTACAAACCCTATCCTCTTATTAAAGCTGCTCCTTAGGGTTGTGTTTTGGCGTTTTGGTGCCAAAGACTCCTTTTCCCCTTCACCTTGTTGATTCCTTCCATCACCTTAAACCCATCATCCCTATTAATCCCCTGTTCCTCTACATCCCAAATCACTTATTTCTAAAGTCCTATGTTCCTATCCCTAAACCCTACCATTCCCTATTACTCTCCCTTTCCCATATCATTTGCAAGATTCCCAAAATCCCCAGACCCCACTGTCCACACTGCCTTATCTCCACAGTCCCTTCCCTTTGGCACAAATTTGACACTGGGAGAAAAAGACACCAATCCCTCATTTATCATTTTCAATCAACCAAACATACACTTCACATATGCCTTGCAACACCATGACGCACACGGACACATCATACAACAAGACAGAGATTTCACCACTGAAACTGCATGCACCAGGCCGGCACTAAAGCGCCAAAAAAGGCCTGATCCACTTCAAATCTTGGCCGAAGCTTCCTTGGCTGAGCATGATATTTGATGAGGGACTTACAGCCCAAATTTCAAGGAATTTGGAGAAAATTTTGTCATTTTTGAAATTTTGGTTGCAAAACAGGTTTTTCTGCCCGACGCGTCGCGCCACTCGACGCGCGCTTACGTTTGAGAGATCTTCTGGAGGAAAACTTGATATTTTTGAGTTTTTTTATGATAAATTATGCATGTTCAGGAATGGCCGAGAGATTTCATCAAGTTCTGGGTTGCCTAAAGGGAAAAAAACACCTTGAAAATGGCCTTTCTGCCACCTTTTACACACACAGGAACCATTCTTGGGAGATTGAAGTTTTGGAGGGGCAAATGAACTCCAAATTGAAAATTTCCACTTGGGTTGGATAGCCGACAGATAGGGCTTTCCAACGAGCTATCATGAGCTCAATTTTGACTTCAATACGTGCCCCAAAAATAGGCTCAAAGTGGCACGACGCATTGAGTTTTCTGGCGCGGCGCATAGAGAAATTTGGCCTCATTTTGACTCTTCAGCTCAGAAATTCGCCCAGTTTTGACTAGTTTCACTTTTTGATGTAATTATTGATCTATCTTGATGTAATTTTGTGGCTATGATGTAATTTTGGCTCATATTTACTTGTTCTAGAGGATTCATTCACTAAAAAGTGAAAATTAGGTGAATGGATCGGTTTCTAGCATATAGAGGCAAGTTGTTTGATTGCCTAGATTTGGAGTTCCTAGTTTAGATTTGGTTGAAACAGCCCCTAGAAGGATGAGCTCGACCCCTAGAGGCATGGGAAGGGTTAGGATGGTTCCTATATATTGTATTTCTTGCTACATTTTCAGGGTTGGACTCTTGGGAATAGTTTGGCACCTCATTGTATATTCATTTCAGATTTTTGGCAAAGGAAAGACCAGAGGTTTTGCAGCACTTGTTGGGATCCTTGTGGCTCTTAGTTTTGATGATGTTTACTCCATGTATCTGTAAGTTTCATTAATGTTATATGTAGGCCATTTCCCTTCTCTTTGCTTCTGAATTAAACAAATGAGCAACTAAGGTAGAATTCATTAGTTGGTTGGTGCTCTGCCTTAAACTTTTGTTTAGTTTTATATGTTTTCATCTGTTTGAAGAGGATCCTTGCAGCTTCTTGCCCTCTTCAGATCCTCAGCATTCCTTTCTATCCATTCATTGAATCCAAGACATCAAATTCATTGCCTTCCCTGCCCCAACTTGAACTCTGCAAGAATTTGGCCTCATCCCCAAGCCCAAAAATTGCCTTTCCCCTTTTTCCAACAAAACCCCTAAAAATCATTCCAAACTCCTTGATTAATATACCTAGCCTAAAATTAGCACTCATTTCAGTCATCTCAAGGCCTATTGATGCATTTTTACTGAGATTGACCCGGACAGAGCCCTCTCCTGTTCTGGTAGGGCTAGCTACCACAAAGAGCGTGGTTTGGTGTTACCCTGAATCTCGCCTTCCTTCAGCCTGAGGTGGATTTGGGCAATAACAGTACTAACGCTCTGTTTTAGAGGAGCCTCAACATTACTAACGCACAAGTCAAGAGTAAGGAGTCGCGTTAGTAAGACTTTACTAAAATAACACGGGTCTGGAGCTGAAGCAAGGCGTTAATGTGATTTCCAAACAATTTTTTAAGAAAAATAAACTCTCTTTAATCCGTTTTGCTATCAACTGTTCTTCGGTGTGCATGCTTTTTCCTGCACACAAAACCGAGAAAACAAAGAAATGCAAGCCTTAATGCAAAATGTTAGACTTTCGGTTAGCCTTACCAGCAACTATCTATTTTTTACTATTTATGATTTCCCGAGATCGCACAAAGACGCGGGGAAAGAGCATACATAGTAAAAAAAAAATCTTCCTATTTCTGATTTGCCAAGATCGCACACAGTGCAGAGAAAAGAGCATACGCAGAAAATATGGTATAGATCCAACAAATAAATAAAACCTAAAAACCGAAATAAATAGAGAGAACCGAAATAAGTAGAACTATTAACAAATATAACTGCAAAACATATACTTTACTCCAGATCTAAACTGACATAACTTGGGAAATAGAAACCTTTTCGCATGAAACGAAAGGCATTCCTCACTATAACAGACACTCTGGACACAATAGAGCATTTCTCCAGGCCCGAAAATGTTTTGAAATCAAAGATCTAGAAAACGGCAGTCGCATGCAGTCAAATCGACTTCGGATTTGGATCAACAACGGATGCGGCCCTCAAAATAGCTCTAATACCATGTAGTAATTTATAGGGTAAGTTCCTTAGATCAAAAACCAAAGGTTACAACTCACAAAAAGATCACAAATCAGTACACCAGTATTATCACGTGGTTAAAACCCTCGAAGAGGGATACAATCCATGGCCTGAGCCAACGTGGCCACTTCAGGCAATTTATTAATATAAAAAGAAAAGTTACATATGTTTCTCTCATAAACGGTTAACAAAAAATGACCCTCCATGCTCATTAAATAGAGATCATGGACCAATCGGGTGTTAAGCCATGGATCAAGTGTCATTAATACCGAGGAGAGAGTGAACCATCGGATCACTACAAATCGTGACCATCGAATTATAAGTTACAAATGTACATAGTAAAGAAACACACTTTACCTAACTCTACACTAGACTAAGTTATTCTTAACTATTTCCTATGTGTCGGAATATCCTAACAGTAATTCACTCTAGAACAATTCCTTCATATGGGAATACCAAATATTCTTATGCTTAGATAAGTTCACCACCCCACATTACAACAGTTTTTACAATAAAAATTTTAGCCCTTCTAGACGCATATCGTGTAGTTCTTGGTCAGGACTGGTGTTCTATGATTTGAGGATATGTTATGAATGATGGAAGTTGTATGATGTTTCCAAATAAATATGGAAACCTTACTAAAGTTCCATGTGAACAAATAAATCCCATCTCTTCTAAGAAAAAAGAAGCATAAATTATGTAGATTTATATTGATGTTGGGATTAGAAATTATGTTGTTTTCAACATAAAAAGTAACTCATTCTTATAAATGAAAGACTCAAGGAACTTTTCAAGGATTTTTTTCATATGTCATTTGTTGGTGTTTGTTATAAATTTGGAATTGGAGTTGGTATTGTTTTGAAAAGTCTTGAGGTTTTGTATTAATCTAAATGCATTCAGATTAGAGTTTCCTTGCACCAGCAAGGAAGTTGAATATGAGGCACTGATCAGAAGATTAACTGTAGAAATATTATTAAATGAAAATGTATTTATATTTATCAATTCAAAAAGTTAAATGTCGGGTAAATAAGTTTCTCTAGGTATAAAAATTGCTTGGGGTATAAATCAAATATGGTATTTAGGAATTTACCCTTCCTAAGTGATTCCCACCTCTTAGGCCTTACATATACACCACAATAAACATGTTAATCATGCACTATTACACAATATGAAAATCAACTCAAGTTAAACAAAAATTACATGAATCACCATAGGAACTCGACTACATTCCAAGAGGGAGGACCATACCAAAAAATCCTTGAAAGTCCATCCTAACATATGGAAAATAGAGCACCTCTATTGGCATCCTCCACCAACACTCCAAGAGCACTTGAGTATTTAATCCCTACTTTAACTAGCATAAGCGCCTCACCCCACCAATGCATCCTTCGCTCTTGTAGGTCCAAAAAATGGACATCTAGGAAAGGTCGTAAAGATGCCACTTTCTTATACAATAGAAAACACAAGATAGACTCGAATGCAAAATACTCTCCATCTCAGACAAAACATCAAGTCAATTTCAATGATATGGCATCTCTCGTAAAAAAATTCCCATTCAATTAAATGACCATGGAGTACATGTTCAATAATTTTCATCTGACCCATTATCATTTGATAACCTCTCAATGAGATGTAAATCTCAGGTACCATGGTAGCCATTGCTTGGGTAACCAAATCACAAATGGATGGGATATGCATGGAGCCTCCCTCCCAACCCTATTGAGCTATACAATATTGGGTAACTAACTAATCCATTGGTATACTAATTTTAATCTCATAAAAATGCTAACTCTCTCTTACCAAATTGGGAGCTAGATTAAGAAATCAATATTAGTCAACACACTCAATGATATTCATTGCCCTTGTAGTACAAATATGTCCTCTTATGGCCTCCAAATCCACATAATCTCAATCAATAGCCCCTCATTTGAGCCAAATGCAAGGCACTCAAAGTACTTGAGCAACCAAAAACCTACCAGCATCGCACATGACAAGATTCACGTGCACTTTAATGCCCAAATTATCATTGTGTTTCTCTCTCCAACTAATAGGAATAGCTACTCATTTGTATGAAAAACTTGCAAAGACAACAAACAAGATCTTAACAAGACATATATTTATAAAAAAAAAAAAGAGTTTTTTGCAATCTCCAGACTTTCAATCACGTGACATTTGTGTGTCTATTCACATAATAGTAGTGCAAGAATTGCACTATTTCTAATGTATTCATGATACGCATGGATATAAAAATTGGTTCCTCTTCTAAGATGAGATACACCATTAATGAAAATGGGCCATTTTGATGCATTTTGTTTTATAATGTACCAATAATGAGGCATATAACAAAATGCATTGCTTCGCATGTGGTCATGAAATGCATCGATGTGAATGTTGTTGAGATTTTGGGGTAGCATCGGATGTGCTCTAGCTCCCAAATTTTGTGGAGCTGGAGTACATGAGATCTCCAAGACCCAAAAAGCATTTAGAAGAATTCCATCAGGTTTAGGAGATATTTAATTAATTAAGGACCCTAAGTATAACTTAGAAAAATTAAAAGATTAAAGTGAATTAAATTAAACATGTGATGAGAATGAATTAAGTGACACAGATCAAGAAGCTTCTACTCTTAGCCATTGATTAGAGATTAGATCATGGCCTTTGATTTTACAACGAGAAAATTATAAGAGAAGGTCTTGGGGTCAGTTGGAGAACATACACATTGGTGGAGAACCGAAGCTAAGCTGATATTCTAGGGTGTGGTTCACTACGAATTTCAGAAGTGTTTCAGTTGGAGCGAGGGGTAGTATTTGTAAGGGCATGGTTTCATCCCAGACCAAGAGTACAATGAAGGCAAAGAAGCAACATTCCAGACTATCGCAAAGGCAGGCAGGTGCTAGGCAGTCCAGCCAGAGCCCCACAGTGGTAGCGCAGAGGCAGCAGGAGCCACATAGGGCTAACGCAGGCCCAGTAAGGGCCACGCAGGGGCAACGTAAGCACTTCAAGGGTGACACATTCCCTTCCCGAGCAACACGAAGGCTGACATAGGCCAATCAGGCTGACGTAGAGGGATTCCGAGCAGCGCTGGGGTTTTCGGTGGGCCAGAAAGGGCTCGAGTTCTGTAAATCCCATTTGAGGGTATGAATCAGCCACATTTTATGTCTCCGAGGATAGAGGTATTGTTATCATTTTATTTCACTGTCGGGTGAACCAATTTTGGTGCCCAGGATTTTTGTACTTAGATTCTGCATAATAATGAAAACCCTCTAGAGCTAGCTACATCATCTTTCCCGCATTGGGTTTTTCCAGGGACATTTGTCCAGAAAATCTGTATGTCAGTTTGTCTATGAGCATGTTATTCAATATTTAATCTGTATGTGTAGGTTGTTATATGTATTTACTTTGATGTTGTTTTTGAATATTCAGAATAATAAATTGTGGATTTAATCAAGTAGGAGAAGTAAATCGAGATTTAATAGTAATATTTCTTAGATTAAGAAATTTTCACATGGTATCAACGCGATTGTAGATCAATTTGTATCTCCAGCAAATTGACTGAAGAAATTTGTGCTACAGAGAGCAACTGAAGTGACAAAGAATATGGAGAGGGAAGTGCAACACCAGAAGGATGCAGAGGCAGAAAGAGCTACGCAGAGGGTAGCGCAGTACCTTCCAGAGGGAAGCAAGAGCAGCCTGCGCTGCACACAGGCTGTGTTGATCCATTCTGATCACACAAAGGCCAGCCAGGGTGAAACATTCCATTTTCGAGTGTTGTGCATATTTGTCGTGGACTGAAAGTAGAGCTTCAGATCTTCAACAGTTTCTGGTGGGGTGGAGATTATGTTAGTGCAGAATCGTACCTAAGCTAAGTTGACAAAGAGCGGGAGGAGAACAACTACTCAACAGATTTCATTTCCAAAATCAATCTGAGGATCGATCGTAGGGTGATCAAAGAGAGTTGATTCGTTGTGTTTACCATATTTCCAAGGAGGAAATCAGTTGTCAGAGGGAGTAGAGGGTGCCTTTTTTCGCCAAGAACCCTAGATCTGAGCTTCTGTTGAGAAGCGAGGAGAGGAAGAACTATTCTGATAGAGATATGATAAGATGGCACCACACGGACTGCGTGATCAGGATAGGTTGGACAGCTTGTCCAACTTTTTTATCTAGAAGGTCGGAATCCTGGTATTCCTGGAGGCATACGTCTTGAGGCAGCATGTAGAAAAATTCTTGGCTACACCAACGGATGCTCTTCTCCTAGTGAATCATAATGAAGTAGTGGCACATGCTAAGCGCTTCATCATGGATGGGATTAAAGATCACGTGGTACCACACATAGCTAAGAAGAATACAACTACTAAGATGTGGAAAGCTTTAACCACACTATATCAAGGGAAATCCGTCCCAAGAAAGGTGGTTTTGGAGAACTAGTTGAGGTTATTTATGATGTCCAAGGGAGAGGAAATTTATCCTTTCCTCTTCAGGTTGCAGTCAATTCGGGATCAGTTCGCTGCCATAGGGGTCAAGATGGAGGATGTTGTCATGGTGAGGACTACTCTAAATGCAGTCACAGAGGACTGGGAAACATTTGTCCAAAGAATTTTGGGCAGAGTGGACCTTCCAAAATGGGACGATATGTGGGCTATCCTCCGACAAGAAGATATCCGCCAAATGACCAAGAGGCTTACCAGCACCGGTTCAAGCAAGGTAAAGAAGGAGGAAGAGGAAGATGCAACCCTGGCATCTAAGAAGCAGCAAGGAAAAAATAACTGTGATCCATCTAAGATCAAATGTTTCTAATATGGAGAACTTGGACACTTCGCCAACAATTGTCCTCAAAGGAAGAAGCACAAGGAAGCTTCTAGTTCCAAGGCTGCAGTAGAAGATGATAGCTCTGACAATGATGTAGCCATGAGTGCTCATGAACCACGAAGGTGGGGTGATATTGATCTGTAGAGAAACAATAGAGTGGTGGTGGGATCCTTGAGTAGCCCAACTCTTGGATCACATCCGTGCTACAGGTGCCTTAAGACAGTAGCAAGGAATGACTGGAGCAGTGGGTGAAAGGATCACAGATGAAGTAGAGGCAGAGGCTGGATGTTGTATAGGGAGAAGCGCAATGTAGAGCAGCAACAACGTAGAGTCATCAATGCAGAGGGGTCGATGGGACTTCAGCAACGCAGAGGAGGCATGCTTACGCAATGCAGAGTTGTAGCAATGCATTGGCTTCAAAAGGACAACACAGAGCAGTAGCATAAGGAGCTTCAGTGATGAGATGCAGCTTGACTAACTTGTCTCTCATTGGGCGGGGGTCCTTCAGTTTCTTACTCTCAGCAACTGAGTTACAGTGCGGCAGTTGGCAGCATGATGCAACAATTTTAGAGGGAGCTCCTGTACGAATGTAGCAGTGATGGTGGCAGAGTCATGGGCAACAGTACAAAGAGAAGCATTAGCGCAGTGATGAGGGGTGGAAATGTAGCGGGCCAAGCATCAACGCGGAGATCGATGCCATAGATCAGAGCAGTACTTCGGGGTGATGTATAGTGCTAGAGCACATTCCTCGCTAAGAGGGAGTGTTGAGATTATGGCATAGCATCGGATGTGCTCTAGCTCCCAAATTTTATGGAGTTGGAGTACATGAGATCTCCAAGAAACATAAATTGTTTAGAAGAATTCCACCGGTTTAAGAGATATTTAATTAATTAATCTTTTTAATTAAGGACCCTAAGTCTAACTTAGGAAAATTAAAAGATTAAAGTGAATTAAATTAAACATGTGATGAGAATGACTTAAGTGACGCGGATTAAGCAGCTTCTAATATTAGCCGCTGATTAGATATTATATCACAGGCGTTAATGTTTCAACGATAAAAGTATAAGAGAAGGGCTTGGGGTCAGTTGGAGAACATACACATTGACAGAGCACTGAAGCTAAGATGAGATTCTAGGGCGTGGTTTGCTAAGAATTTCATAAGTGTTTCAGCTACAGCGAGGGGCAGTATTGGCAAGGGGATGGTTTGATTCTAGGACAAGAGTACAATGAAGGCAGAGAAGCAGCATTCCAGACCAGTGCAAAGGCATCCAGGTGCTATGCATTCCAGCAGGGGTAGCACAGAGGAAGTAGGAGCCACGTAGGGCTGATGCAGGCCCAGTCAGGGCAGCGCAGGGGCAGCGTAAGCCCTTTAGGGGTGACACAGGCTCTTCCCGAGCAGCACAGAGGTTGATGTAGGCCAGTCAGGCTGACGTAGAGGGCTTCATAGTAGCGCTGTGGTTTCCGGTGGACCAAAGGGCTCAACTTCTGTAAATCTCGTTTCAAGGTGTGAATCAACCATATTTTATGTCTCCGAGGATAGAGGTATTACTTCCATTTTATTTCACTACCGGGTCAACCAGTTTTGGGGCCCAGGATTGTTGTACTTAGATTCTGCATAATAATGAAAACCCTTTAGAGCTAGCTACACCAGTTTTCCCGCATTAGGTTTTTCCGGGACATTTGTCCAAAAAATCTGTGTGTCACTTTGTCTATGAGCATGTTATTCATTATTTGATCTGTATGTGCAGGTTGTTATATGAATTTAATTCGATGTTTTTTCTAAATATTTAGAATAATATCTTGTGGATTTAATCAAGTAGGAGAAGTAAATCAAGATTTAACAGTAATATTTCTTAGATTAAGAAATTTTCACAAATGTTGTCACAAAATAGATTGATATACACACTAGTGCTTATTCTAAGACAAAAAACATTATTAATGTTGACTAAGATTTCCATTTTCTTGTGTTTTATAACACACCAGTAATGGGGCATTCTGATAGACACACCACAAGTGGTGCTTCCTATAAATTCATAAGACACATTGACTAGTCCATTGCAAGTTGAAGTTGTTAAGCATACTACATAAAAGTGTTCTTAAATAATGTAAAAAGTATCCAAAGTTAAGCCCAATTTAAAATTTTAATTTGATGAAATTAAAAATAAAGAGGTAACAAAAATTTATGTAGTCTCCTCCTACCTAAGCGGGTATGATTGTCCAATAGAGAAAAAAATGAAAATCTGCAATATTTTGCAAATTTCAAAAATGAATTGAATCAATTGGAAAACCTATCAAACCAAGGAAGCAACATTATGGAGCACCAAAAATGTGGTTGTTGTAGAAGGAGGGTAAGCACTGATGCTTGTGTGAGTGGTTGGAAACACAGAAAAATGTGATAATGAAATTTGGCTTGGCATTTTTTAATTTTTTTTAATATCTTGGCACAATGCATCCAATAATTAGACACATTGGTGCATTAAGGGGTACCAAAATGCACTAATACATTGTTTTGTTTTTTTTTTAATATAAAAATTTATATTTTGTAAGTGAAATACTTAGGAATGAAGTGTGTTATGGATCTCCTGGTGCGTCATAGTATTTGTAACACACTCACTGGATTTTTGGCTATATGTTAAAAAACTCTCAATGTTATAATATTATTAAGTGCACTTTCAATATTTTTTGGTGAGCTAATTTTGCATATACACTACAGTGGTTATAGTTTTAAAGGCATCAATAATTTTTTTGATTTATTCTTATTGAATCATTAATTTTTATAGCTTGATCACGTGCGTACTTGACACATGAACTAGTGCTCTTAATTTAGCGTGGAGCACTAATATACATTGTATTTTTTAAAAATAAAATATTTTAGCATTTTATAATAATAGTGGTTATTGGGGCACCAAATTATTTCAACACCAATGCGTTATTTCTGGAAAACATAGATGTGTTGTGATTATTTAGGTGCACCATTGTAAAACACCTCCACAAAAACCTCTAATCACTTGTCTTTGCTAGAAACCTTCACTATAAGTAAAGAAGGGATAAATTTTTCAAGAAGGTTCCACATAAACCTCTCTACAAGATGTTCTCCTTGTAGTGTAACTTAAGTCTATTCAACAAAGTACCTTTTCCATATCAAGCAGAATATGACTTGGCTAGTAGTACTCAAGTTTGATGTGGTCCAAGATGTTTATGCTATGAGAATTGAAAGTATTACTCCTTATAAATTAGTTAATTAACCCACAAGAAGTTAGTGTGAAAAAAATAATGAATTTTATTAGGTGTATGGAGACCTAATATGTGCACCTACTTTAAAAGCATATAAAATTATTAAGTTTCTTGGTGTATTATACAATAAATCCATGGAAGATGCACAATCCACTCCCATACAAATTGGCAATACAAATTTTTTATTTTGTTTCTGTAACAGCCCCGCAAAAAACTTCATGTAGTAAAGGATAATAAAAGGAAAAATAAGACAAAAGTCATGGGACACGTATTCCAAGCTAAATGTTGGCAAAAAATTGTAGTGGAAATCAGTTGTGGTTCAATAATGGCTACGGAAATTGACAAAGGCATTGGCAAAGGAAAAGAGACAATAATTGGCATTTAGTTATGAGAAATAAGGAAAATAGGATGTCAAGCTAGGAGGTAACTCCAAAAACTGAATTGTATTTTACATTAAGGGTTCACACAAATATATACATGGAGGGAGAGACTCTTGGGATTCATCTCCCAGTGTCTCTTCATATTCCAACTCTCCTTATTTTCTATTTACATTATTTTACATTTCTCACCCAATCCCAAGAATTATGGTGTCAATATTCCCCCCATTAATCTGAAGGGATGTTAGTGAGTCCAAGAATCATTTTGAATCTTTCGAACTTTTCTCTTCCAAGCGCTTTGGTGAAGATGTCTGCAGTCTGCTCATTTTTGGAACAATGGTGTAGATGAATTGTTTTGGCCTCAACATGATGTCGAATCAGATGGTATTTTGTATTGATGTGCTTCGTTCGATCATGGAACTTTGGGTTCTTTGACAACTTTATTGCAAAATTGTTGTCAATCATGAGTGCAGTTGAATGCACTTCTTTGTCCTGCAAATCTTCTATAATTTTCCTGACCCACACAATTTCCTTTGTTGCTTTAGCTACTGCCACATATTCTACCTCATTTGTGGAATATGATGGAACTGATTGTTTGCGTGATCTCTAGGAGACAAATCCTGATCCAAGACTCATAGTATAACCTTAATTAGATACCCCGGTTTCTTTATTTCCGTCAAAGTCTGAATAAGAGTATACAATTAAGCTAAATTCACCCACATGTGTGTACTTGATTCCAAAGTCTTGAGTCCCCTTCAAGTACTTTAGAAATATTTTGTAGTAAACTAATGTCCCTCACAAGGCTTTTGCATAAACCTAGAGAGTTATTTGAAGATCAGTGGATCAACATACAGAGAGTTATTTGAAGATCAATGGACCAGCATACAAAGATCTATTTTAATATCAGTGGACCTGCATACAAAAGGGAAACCAATTAGAAGAGCTATTAAAGAGAAGTAATGGAAATACTATAAGTTAAATTGGATATTAAAAAAAAAAATCCCAGAAACATAATTTCCCGTGGGAACAAACTGAACATAGATTCGAGAAGTACATGAACCAATCATGGACATGCTCCTATTGGCATACTCAAAATGAGTCAGAACATGCATGATCAAAGCTAGTCAAACTTGACTAGTCACTTAGAAAATCCCCTAATTTAGGGACAGTTTTGTGATTTTGTGGAATATTTTCAAATTTTGTGCAGCAAAAGGATGAGTTCGACCCTACTAAGTGGAATAGGACTCTTGATGGTTGTTACACCCATTATAGTTGATTTTTTTATATTGTATTCATATTTAAGCACAACTATTCAACAACTTAGATGAACAACACTATTATTATCATTGTGATTACTCTCTTTTTGAATATATTTGAAGACTTTCTCTATATTTCTTATATTTAATTGATTGGGGATTTGAATGGTGAATTATTGTAGCTGATTGTTTTAGAGGTGTACCAAGAAAAAGTGGAGGGCCCCCATTCTAGCTAAGTACACTATTTTGTTCATTAATGTTCATAATTGTGAATAACTAATATTTTAAGTTTTTTGTATATTTCCATTATAATTTCTTGTGAATATTTGTTGTATAAACTTGTTAGCATGTCATGAGCATTCAGATTTTGGAAGTGATCTCATTTCAGTGACTATTTTGGATAAGGAAGGACAATCTATGCCTCCAAGTTGGAGCCCTCTTTCTTGTGAACTAAAAATTGAGCTGAAATTTTTATCTATGCATTCATCCTTTCTTGCTTTCTTAAATCAATTTTTTTCTTAAAACAAGTGTTATTCTTTATGGTGAAATTAGTTTTGTTGAAAAATAAATCAATAGAAACGACAATCGGGATCTCTAAGTCAAGAGACTCTTCCTCGTTGACTAAATTTCAATCATTCACTTGTCCATGGTTATAGATTAGATTTCTATGCTTTTCAGTATTTTTATATTTGTAATATGCATTTCCATTATCTTCATCTAAACAACTACTTCATACACTAGCTTAATCTAAGATCCATATACCTTGGTGTGCTTATGAGTTTACCAACCTGAATTGATAATTAAAACATATTCTCTAATTCAACTCCATAAATTAGACTAACATTTTTGGCGTCGTTGTTGGGGAAGCACACTTAGATATAGCTGATTAGGAATCTTGTTTAGGAAAACATTAAAAAAAAAACAAAAAAACAAAACAAAAACAAAAACATAAAAAAGAAAAAAAAAATAGGATTTCTTTTCATTATGGTTATTTATGCCTAAACAAAGAGACAATAAGGGTAGATATACGAAACAAAGCTCCCCAACTACTAAATCATCCACATTTGAACTAACACCAATTGCTAGGAAACCAACTTTAGAGGATCTAGAGGAAAAACAACGTTCAGGACAAAGGTTAACTTTCGTTGAAAGAAAAACTTTATTAGCTTATGAGTTAAGGATAAAACAAACATAAGAAGAACCACCTTCAATAGGAAAACATACAAAGAAACAAATTGATCAACCAATTCTTGAACAACTTGAAAATGTTGAGGATATACAAGCTCAAATATCAACTAAAACATTTGAAAAAGTTGAGAGAAAGATGATGGAAGAAGGACAAGGATCCACTATTCTAAGATTAACTCCAAAAAAAAGGATACAATATGAGAGACAACAGAAAGAATGGGAAAGAAAGAGAGAAGAAGAGAGGAAAACAGAAGAAGCCACTAAAAGGGAAAATGAAAACAAAAGAAGGGAAGATGAAAGAGGAGACAATGACCAAGAAACTACTTTTGGATTCCCAATCTTAGATACTAAAGCAATATTGGGAGAAGATGTAAAAATGAAAAACATTCCACCTTCCATTTTTCCAAAATTTTATGAAATGTCTTTTGAAGATCTTGACTCATTCTTATTCAAGTTTGATATCTTATGTCGAACCTATGTGTATACTGATGATACACATAAGCTTCGTCTTTTCCCTGCAACTGTTAAAGCATCTGCATTAAAGTGGTTTATGGGATTAGGTGAACATACTATTACCAATTGGGAAGACATGAGAAATATTTTTCTTAAGAAATATCAAGCATATTGTAGGCCTAGAGATTCAAAAGATGACATTTTTAGAATGACTCAACAAGAAGATGAAAGTATATAGGAATACTTGGAAAGATTTCTCTACAACTTACAAAAATCTAAACATCATTCTTAAGTCCAGTTACTATTCGAACAATATTTTTAAAGGGCATACGAGATGAATATCTAGATATCCTTAATTTTATGGGTAAAGGAGATATTTCATATCTACCATTCGATGAGATTTTTGAGTTATGTCAAAAATACTCAAGAGGAAGAGCAAAAACTGGGAAGAGAGATGCAAACTCCAAAGCTACTAAATCAACAACAGGGAGTATTACAAGAGCTGAATTAGGAAACCTGTTTGAATATTTCAAAACTAATATCTTACGCACATTAGGGACACAAGTTGATGTACTTAAAACACGAAAGAAGAAAGAGGAGCAAGATCAAGTATTATCAATTTTTTGTCCTAAATGTAGGAAGAAGCATCCATTAAGAGAATATTCTTTAGAAAATATTCATGTTTGTGGACTTTGCATTGAAAATAATTCAAATGATAACAGTCCAAGGCTAAAGGAATTGTAGGCAAATCAATTTGAGGAAAGCCAAGGGATGGAATCTCTTTATTACTTAACACCAAGAAGACCTTGGAAGCCTCGATTCGCAGGTATGTCTCAAAAATCCTCCTGATCATTTTACTCAAAAAATTCCTCAAGGTTATCAATATCCTATTCCAAACCCATGAAATGATCCTATGCCTTGGCAGACGTGGCCTCCTAAGCAAACTCAAAATCAACCTTCTCAAGGTTGGAGAGGGTATGCCTATGGAGCCCAACCTCTTCAACAATACTATTCCCAATCATTTCAATCCTATCCTCAACAGCCATATCAAGCATTTCCTCAACCATCCTTTCTATATCAACAATTGCAACAACTTAAACAAACCAAATCGATCATCATCAACTGCACCACAATTAACCCAACCCCAACATTTGCAGTTGTCGTTTAACTAACCACCACACAGACAAAATCAATTACCAGACCAACTAGTGGAAAATCCGAGTAATAAGTCAATATATAATGCAGAAGAAGGAACTTCATTTCCTACATATTCAATTCTTCCTGCTCAAGATGTTCATTTAAGGCCTAAGAAAGTACTACTGAAAGACTCCCCTGTCATCATAGAAGAAAAAATAGTAGAAAAAGGGAACCTGAAAAATCCAAAAACAAGCATGCAAGAGAAGAGCATCAAATTAAAAAAGGTAAGCCAATAATGACTCAAACACCTCCTTTTCCTGAAAGATTTGTTGAGAAAAAATATTTTATTACTCTTCCTGAATTTGATATCTTAGATGAATTAAAGAATGCTTATGTAAAAAATTATTTATTGCAAGCAATAAAATATATTCCAATCTATATGAAGGCAATTAAGGAATTATGCATAAAGAAAAGTGGAAAAATAAAAAAATACCCACCAACAATTCATGTGATTGGAATATTAGTTAGCCTCATGTCAACAAGTAGTGTAATTTAAAAGTATGTTGATACAAGAATCCCAATGGTTACAATTTCAATTAAAAAAAATTCAGTTTCTAAGACTTTGATTGACTTGGGGGTTTCTATTAATGTCATGACTATGGAAACGATGAAATCCCTCAATTTTCCAAACATTCGACCAACCACTACAATTTTAGAACTAGCTGATAGATCTAAATTAGTGCCAGAGGATGTACTTGAAGATATCATAGTTTCATTAAACTCTTGGGAATATCCAGTAGAATTTTTTTGTTCTATAGCCAATGACAAATATTTGAGGGCACCCATTAATTCTGGGAAGACCTTGGTTAGCCACAGCTGATGCCTTCATTGGTTGGAGATCGGGAAGTATAATTATCTCACATGGGAATGAAAGAAAACACATAATGCTCTATCCTCCTTCTCAAACTCCTTCTTTATATCATGGCTTGATGAAATAGAACAAGAAAATGAAGAGATTCAATCTATTTTAAGTATTAATCAATATTTTTTATTTTAGGGAAGAGGATAATGAGGATTTAATATATTTCTTCATTTCAGAGCCAAATATTTCAGAACAGTTGAGAACTTTGCAATATCAAGTTGCAAGAAAAATATTGGAACAACACTTTCAAGAAAATTTCACAATTAATTCCTTACAAATGTCATTTGATGCTATTTTTCCTGCTAATCCAATTACACATTCACAAAGCAAAACAATTTAACTTAGCCCTTAAAAATCTCTTAACATTGGAAATAATTTGCAACCAACACAAGAAAATCAATTGGTTGAATTATTAAGGAAATATTAAAAATAATTTGCTTGGAATTACATTGATATGCAGGGAATTCATTTGAAGACGTGCCTTCATCATATCTACACATATGAAAATATTAAACCTGTAAGGCAACCACAAAGAAGAATGAACCCAATGATGAAATAGATGGTCAAGGAGGAATTGTAGAAAATACTATAGGTAGGATTTATTTACCCTATCTCAGATAGCCAATGGGTTTCTCCCTTAGTGGTTGTTGCAAAGAAAAATGGGAAATGGAGAGTCTGTGTATATTATAGAGAATTAAACAAAGCAACACCCAAAGATCATTTTCCCTTACCATTCATTTATCAAGTCCTACATTCACTAGATGGGAAAAGGTTTTCTCCTTTTTATATGGATTTAGTGGCTATAACAAAATTAAAATAGCATTGAAGGATCAAGACAAAACTACTTTTACATGTACTTGGAATACATATGCTTACAATTTGTTACCATTTGGATTATGTAATGCACTGACTACTTTTCAAAGAGAATTTTTGGCCATGTTTGCTGATTTAATACATGAGTGTGTAGAAGTTTACATGGATGTTTTCACTTTATATGGGAATACTTTTGATGATTGTTTGAAAAACTTGGAAAAGGTTCTACAAAGATGCATCGAAAAAAAATTATCTCTCAGTAATGAAAAATGTTTTATGATACTAATTGAAGGAATAGTATTGGAACACCATATTTCTTCTTCACGAATAAAACTAGATCCAACAAAAATTCAAATCATTGTGAATTTGTTACCACCAACGAATCAAAAAGAGGTAAGCAGTTTTCCAAGATATGCAGGCTATTATTGAAGGTTTATTGAAAAATTTAGTAAAATGGCCTTACCCTTGTTTAAAATACTTACAAAGGACATATAGTTTCAATGGAATATTGATTGCTTAATGCATTTGAGAAACTAAAACAAAAATTGTCCACAACACCAATTCTTAGAGGACCAAATTGGTAATTTCCATTTCACATGTCCACAGATGCATCAAATATTGTAGTAGGAGCATCATTAGGCCAAAAATATAATCAACTACATTATGTCTCTATTTCATTACCAAGAATTTAACTCCAACTTAGTTGAATTACACAGTTACTCAAAAGGAAATGCTTGTTGTAATACATGCAGTAAATAAATTCAGACATTACATAACGAGATATGAAGTGTGTATTCATACTGATCATTCATCCATTAAGTATTTAATGAATAAACCCATCACTAACAGCAGGATTACTAGATTGTTGTTATTAATGCAGGAATTTAACATTACTGTATTGAATCGGTCGGGAAAAGAGAATCAAGTGGCAGATTTACTTTCGAGACTTCATCTTCCTAGTGATATTTTTCTAGTTTTTTATAACTTTCTAGATGAACATTTATTTTCAATAGCAGTTAAAACTCCATGGTTTGATCACATAGATAATTATTTATCATCTGTAAATTTTCCTTCTCATTTCACAAATAAACAGAAAAATATTATAATAAAAGATAGTGCTACATATAGTTGGGTTAATGGAGACATTTTCTATATTGGACCTGATCTGTTAATAAGAAACTATGTAAGAGAAGATGAAATTTTGGATATTTTGAAAGCATTTCATGTTGAACCATGTGGTGGTAATTTTGTAGAAAAAGGAAAACATAGAAGGTGTTGAATCTAGGCTATTATCAGCCATCCATATTCAAAGATTCAAAGATCCATGTCAATAAATGTAACAGCTGCCAAAGAATAGGGAGACCAGTGCATTATGATGAAATGCCTTTGAAGACACAAGTACTTATAGATCCATTTGAACAATGGGATCTTGACTTTATCTGAACTATTAACCCACCATCCAATGGAAAAAGGTACATATTAGTGTGTACTAATTATGTGAAAAAATGGGTGGAGGCAAAGGCAATGGAAAAAGCAACAGAAAATGCAGTGGTATATTTTCTTTTTGAAGATATATTTGTCATATTTGGAGTACCATGTAGAAATTTTAATAAAATTATTTATTACCTAGATTCTGCTGGTCTAACAATTATATGCCACTGTTAAATACAGAATCCTTCTACTAAAATCTTTGCGGAAATTTAATCGCCAATTGCAAACACATGAAGAAATATCAATCACACATAACACAGATGTTTTTTTCGGGAAAGCATAAAGCTAAAAACCCCACTATCATATATTATGTATATATCATGGATCATGAAACAATCTCATACAAAACTCTAATCCAAGAGATCTCGGTACAATATACAATCGTCTCACACTATCATACAAAAATTGGAAAATACATGCGCAAATTTACTGCCTCCTGACAGCCTGGCTCCACTGCGCAATCCCTGAATGAATTCTATCTTGCCTTGCCTTGACTTCCCAATCCTCATTGGCATCTCCAATGTGTGTGTGGTTACATGAGTGCACCCACTAATGTCACAACAGATAGTCAAATTGTCCCTTTCACCTATCTCTCAACTGGGTCTCACGGTATCTGACATGCATGTAGTTAATAGTAGTATTTCTTCAGCTGCATATGAGACCACTGCTTGTGAATTAATTAAATAATTAATTCACTAATCTCTCACTAGTGTATCTTTAGTTACAACTAGTTACAACTAGCACAACTGAGTTTAACTCACTTAACTAAGTTAAACTAATTTACAACTCACATAAATACGCATCCAACATTGTTACAACTTTGAATCACTCAGTTACAACTAAGTCCACTTGCATGTCCCACCAACCAACCTCAGAACTCAAAATTCCTTCAGCTAACTAGTTTGCCACATCAGTTAACTGAAATCAAGTGCTTCAAGAGAATAGATTATTATTTATTGTCTAATTATTATTAAGAGATAATAATAATCGACATGCATTCTATTTTTAGACATGTGATCTATAAATAGACTCCACACATGCATATAAAAATAGAAACTCATCTATATATAGAATTTTCTCAACCATCTATAAATATACTCCTGTTATAAATAGAATTTTCTCAACATTCTAAAAATGGACATACACCCAAAAAATAGTTTGCGGGTCCCACCTAGTGTAGGTGCTTAATTTTCACTAGGATCATCATCTTGTTGATACTCAACACTCCCTCTCAACAAGAAAGGGATTATCCTTCACCCTGACCCTGTCTCTATGGTATTCAAATTTGCTCCTGGTGAGTGCCTTCGTCAGAATATCTGCATCCTGATCTTCCGTAGGAATGTACTGAAGCAACATGATCTTCCGCTGCACACAATATCTGATATGATGATATCAGATATATATATGCTTAGATCTATCATGAAACACTGGATTAATTAAGAGTTTAATGCAACTATGATTATCACAATGAATCACTGTAGGATCTAAATGAGAACCAAACAAACCAACCAGGATCTTTCTCATCTAGATAGCCTCACATGCCGCTTGAATTGCTACCATGTATTCCACTTCCACTGAACTGAGTACCACGGATCTCTATTTCCTGTTGTACCAAGAAACAGTTGTAGATACGATACTGAAGACCCCCTCTGATGTGCTCTTTTTTTCCGTTGGGTTGCTAGCCCAATTTGCATCCGTGAAGCCATGCAACTTCACCTCATCCATCTGTCTGTACCATAATCCATACTCAGATGTGCCTCTGAGATATCTCAGGACATGCTTGCCCACCTTCCAAAAGAGCTTGGTAGGCTTAACCATCGCTTGACTAAGCTGGTTCACCGCATAGCATATGTTCGGTCTTGTATTTACTAAATACATTAGCGAACCCACCAATTGTCGATAAACAATAGCATCCACTACCTCTCCAGATGTAGCGTCCTCTTTCCTCCAGTTTCTTGGAAGAGGAGTATCCATGGGTTTGTATCCCTCCATGTGAAACTTACGCAGTATCTCCCTTGCATACTTGTCTTGAGACACAAAAATTTCACCATCTCGCTACCATATTTCCAGTCCAAGGAAATAGTGAAGGAGGCCCATATCCTTCATCTCGAACTCCTTTGCAAGGTCCTCCTTGCATGAGTGTATCAACTGCTCATCACTAGTCATTATTAAATCATCAACATAAAGAACAATGATTAAAATATTACCCTCCACCACAATATGGTATAGGTTTGCATCTGCCTCACTCTTGGTGAAGCCAAGTCCAGTGAAATAGCTGTCGATCTGAGTGTACCAAGCACGGGGTGCTTGCTTCAACCCATACAGCATTCTTTTGAGTCTGCACACATGCGACTCACTACTGAAGATCTCAAATCCTTCAGGCTTCTCAATGTACACTTCTTCCTCAATGATCTCATTAAGTAACACAGTCTTCATATCCATCTAATGAATGTGCCAACCCATCTACGCTGAGAGAGCAAGGATGGTCCTTATGGAAGAATACCGTGAGACGGGTGCAAAGGTTTCTTCATAATCAATCCCCTCGATATGTGAAAAGCCCCAGGCCACAAATCTGGCCTTGTATTTCTCAACACTCCCATCAGTGGCTTGCTTTACCTTGTAGATCCATCTTGAACCTACCACTAATTTATCAACCGGCCTTGGAAAAATTTCCCAAGCACTGTTTCTAACAATGGAGTCGTACTTCTCCACCATTGCATCTACCCATGTGGGCTCCTGCACTGCTTCCTGAAAGGAATATGGCTCCATCACAATAAATTTTCTCATGAGAGCCATGTATCCAGTGAAACGGTAAGGAGACTATCTTTGTCTGCATTGTGAAGTAAGGACTCCTACATTCTGTGCCACATCAAACTTCAACCTCTCAGCTTCTGTGGTACACCTTCTACCAGTTTCGATGTTTGGATCTCTGTGAGTGGACTCCTACACTCCATGAACCTCCTCCTATGGCTAATCCACATCTAGAGACTCATCTTTGGGAATAAGCAGTTCCTCCTCTGCATGCAAATCTAGCTCCCTCTCAAGCAACAACTTCATGGCTTTCTCCTCATTGAATTTTATATCTCATCGCATCATAGTCATTCGATTGTTTGGAAAATACACATGATAGTTATGGGGTGTTTTTTTGTACCCCAGAAATATCCCAACTTTAGCAGTCGGCTCCAGCTTCTTCCTGGCGTTCTTGGTAACATGCACATAAATAGATGAGCCAAAAATATTTAAATGAGAAAAATCTGGTTTCTTACCAGTAAAAGCTTCTTCGGGTGTACTCATGCAAAGTACCCTATGAGGACAACGGTTTTGCACATAAATCTTAGTGTTGCATGCTTCCACCCACAAATGCATTGGTAGGCCCGGATCATGTAGCATCGCTCCTACAGCACCCGCGATCGTTCTGTTCTTCCTCTCTGCGAACCCATTTTGCTGTGGGTTATGAGGCATTATGAGTTCTCTTCGAATTCCTTCTTTGCTACAGAAGTATTTGAATTCATTCGAGATGTATTCTCCACCATTATCACTCTGTAGAGCCTTCACTTTCTTCCCCGACTCTTTCTCCACCAATGCTTTAAACACACAGAACTTTGAGAATGTTTGTTCCTTCTTCTGCATGAAGTAGATCAAGCATTTATGAGAAAATTCATCAACAAAAATAACATAATACCTGTGTTTTTCTGTTGAAGCAACCGAGAATGTTCCACACACGTCTATGTGAACTCTCTCCAGGATCACCAAAGCAAGGTTCTCCTTTTCATGAAAGGTGGACTTTTCATACTTCCCCATGGTGCAACCCTTGCACTGATCTAACTGAGCAAGTGTTCCCATTGGAAGTCCAGTAGATATTTGTTGCATGACTTTCAAAGCTCCATGATGAAGATGGCCCAATCGCCTGTGCGATAATTTGCCCTCATCCCGGTTCACCACTTTTTCCGCCTTGCCCATCATTGTAGTGTAGCCTGCTACCTCCATCTTGTAGAGATTCTTGACTTGAATCCCTATCCTCTTGGCTTGACCCATTGTTTTATGTCGTAGGAAAGCTTTTCCATCACTGAAAACAACGTCATAGCCTCTGTCCTCCAACATCGTGACTGGTACCAAGTTTTTCTTTAAACCTGGAACATGCATAACATCTTTCAAAAAAATTGGTTTTCCTGACTCCCTCTCAAAGGTAATGGTACCAATGCAAGTTGCACTGTATTGTCCATCGTCACCCATCTCTATATGCATTTGGAGATCTTTCTCCTCCAAGTCACTGAAAAGCTCCTTATCTCCCATCATATGGAAGGAAGCACCACTATTAAGATACCACGCCAATCCCATTGCGCTTGAAACCAAGCATGTGATCAAAGAGAAATAAATTTCAAATTGCAAGGCAAGGACCTCACCAGCTGCAACTCCAACAACCTTCTTGTTCTTTTTTTTTTATGGGCAGTTAGTCGCAAGATGCCCATGTTCATGACAGTAAAAACACTTCACCTTGGACAAATCCAGCTTCTTTCCTTTAGCCTCGGATTTTGAGTGGAATTTCTTCCCCTTACCTTTCCTTGCCTTGGAAACCAAAGCACAATCCTCTTCATGATCATGCTTTTATGAAGAGCCATCTCTAGTGTTCTGCCTGAACTCCTCCTGCACTACATCCGACCACAGTTGTTCCCAATCTGGTAGTTTTTCCCGTCCGTTGACAGAGTCTTGATAATTGTGCCAACTCTTAGGAAGTACCAAGAGAGCCAATATCACCAAATTATCATCAGCAGCCGTTATTCCCACACTCCCCAGTTTATCCCGGCATTGGACAAACTTTGTGAGATATTTAGGAATATTGTCGCCCTTCTCCATCTTGATCTTTCTGAGTTTATCCTTCAGCACCAATTTCCTATGGTCGCTCCTGCTTTGTAAAATCTTTGTCAAATCCTTCCACATAGAAAATGGAGTGGCTTTCCCATGAAGGCTTGAGACAATATGGTCTCTCACACCTTCCAACAGAATTCTTCTCGTCTTCGCTACTTTCTTTTTCCATGCGTCAAGTAATGCAGCATCCATCGAAGTGGGCTTAGGAACATCACTGTCGATGAATTCCTTCAAGCCATTATATTCAAGCACCACCTCCATCTTGTCCTTCCATGCAATGTAGTTCGAGCTGCCTTCGAGTGCATACTCTAGCTACAAACCATTGAAAGCCATTTCGATGTTTACTCAACTGTCGCACCAAGAAATTCTTGCAACAAATTCAAATTGTTTCTATTAGTGACCTATAAATATAGGATTCATAATTTTGACTTGATTGATTGTAATCTTGTAAATATGTACATACTTTTCCTTCTACAAGTTGTATTCCCATATTTTGTAAAAACAAAAAAATCAAAAAATCAAAAAGAGGGTAAAAAGTCCTAAAAGAACAATCAAAGGACTTAGAAAAAATAATAGACCCCAAAGAAAAATGAATAAAACATGAAAGTATGCAAGTCTAAATGCCACTACTTTTACCTTTTGCAGTTGATTATGGCAGAGTGTCAATAAATGCCATAATCCATGATGAGTCAAACAGTCTAATCTTGACTTGTCAAGTTTCAATTTCACTTCTTGTAGATAGAGAATAAAGAATTGTCATACAGTTTAATCATGACAATTCAGTAGTTAGGTAGAGAATAAGTGAATCCAACAGTTTAATCTGGATTCCAGGATGAAATAAGTGTAGAATTAGATAGTTTTATTTCTTTCGGAAAGAATAAATGTTGTAAAGGTTGCTAGCACAAATGCACCTAATCAAAATGGAAGAAAAAATGTTAGCAATCAAAATTGGGTAGGTAGAAGAAGGTGAGAAGCTTCATTGTAAATATTATTCACCAAAGCTACAAATAACTGACTTCCCTTCCCTATAGCCATTTATCATTCTAAAATATCAGTCAGAAAGGCTCAAGGCATTTCCTTGACTTTTGTTGGGAACGGACCCAAGGCTCTATGGCTGACTAGTTGAAAATGTTAAGTTGTTATATTAATCCAAAAAAATCACTTCATTTTCCATTCATGCATTCATTTCCATGAAAAATCATAAGTAAAAACTTCATTTTTACTTAAAGACACTCTAATCCCCATTTGATTAATTTCCCACATATCATAAAGGCATAAAACCCTCAAAATCACATTTTATCCTAAGTTGAAGTGATGAAGTTATTTTAATGAAAATTTGCCTTTAAAACTTCACTTTTCTTAGTTATGTTGATGTGTTTTGAGTATACATTGTCCCCTTGTCATATTAACTTTAACTTATTTAATAACTCCCTATAGAATAACCTTTTCCTATATTATATAATTCCCTTTTATAAAATAACTCCAAAAACGCATTAATATAACTTTAGCCAAAGTTAATTATCCCCACATGTGTAAATAAAACCCACATTATACCCTCTTTGGCTAAATATATCATTATATAAATATCCCACCCACTATGGTTGTTAAATCAACTTGATTTAATTAACTGTATAATAAAAATATTCAAAAAAATCTTTAAACATACTTTATATGTGTTTAAAACAAAAAATACCGAAGTTTCGTTTAAACCAAACTTCATACTAAAACCCATTCCTTATACACCCTTCCCGACCAGTTTATTCTATGTATAAATATGTTTATACATAAATTTTAACAAATCCCTTCACCCTATCGGATTCAATATTGACCATCCAATCTCCAATATCCCATTAATCCAATAGTAACCATCAAGCGCGATGAATAATCCCCAGCCCCTTCTCGTTCTCTATCACATAGAACTATAGTCGTCCGATCATCCTTTGCAAATCCAACAATCCATATTTAACGCGATCGCCAATCTCATGCCCCCACCTTTCCCACATCACGTTAAATATTAACCGTTAGATCTTCAAACCTCTCTCAAATCTAACGATCCACAGTTAACCCGATAGCTCAAGTCCCTGTCCCCACTACAGCCCATTGCGTTAAGTGACCATCGTAGATCTTTCATTCATCAGATCTACGGCCATCATTCAAAGCATTGGTCCCACTGCACTTTCCCCACAACTTTCATTTTAATCCTAACCATTCTCTTATCAAAGTGTAATCCGACGACGCCGATTCCATATCGCGCAATGAAAATAATCGGCCAATGTTTCCAAAACATTACGCGATATAAGTTGTTTTCCCATACCGCCCCTTATCGATGTGTCATTTTTCTATTCGATCGCGTGCAAAAAGTGAAATTCAGCTTACCATCGTAGCGCTGCGCAAAAACCGCCTGATCCCAAATCAAAACCGCTCCCGCCATTCCTGCAATAAATGTAATTGAAATGTGATTGGACTTAAGTTTTAATGCCATAAAACTTCACTATTTTTATAGCATTTCACATATTGGCGCATCCAAACCACTGAGAACCCTTTGCAGAGCCTCCTTTAACCATTTTCGAAACTGCTTGTGAACCAGTTTGCCATTAGAACCGCCATTTACTCTGAAAATCAATCTTGAGAACCTCCATGACCTCTGCTGGCCCAATTCAACGGAATTGAAGACTGTGACGAAACTGCAACCTTCATCAGCCATAATTATACCTTTTACAGGTATTTTTCGCCATTCCAACCTGCAAAATCTTTCAATTCCAAGGGAAATTAAACATATTGAACTTCCATTTCCTAGAATCAGTTGAATTACCCATTTAGGAAATCTAAAAATCTCCAAAATACAGGGCAAACCCTGTCAAAATTTCTCCAGAATCCACATTTTCCAATTTAGCAGGTTTTTAGCCATTCCTAGATCATTTTCACTGCTGAACTTGATCTAAAAAATCCTTTGTGCATAAGAAACTCTTTTTATCATCCAGAGCCCTACTCAGAGTCTGAAATTTTCCAGTGAAATCTTTCAATTGTACTTT